>CANXYC010173108.1:0-34286 GCA_948193065.1 Aleurites moluccanus
AAAACTCAAAATTTTGTGAACTGGGGGTAAAATGGTCATTTCACACCCCTTCGAGTTTTTATGGAATTAACATGATATTCAAAGGTAGAAAAGAAAATTAGGACTTGAAAATGATGTTATTTAATTTATTTGAAGATTTGATGGAGAAATAAACCCGATTGAAAATAGTGCCCCGTAAGCTGCTCAATTGAGGTGCTTGAGGTGCTTCGGTTGAACTAAGGGCAATATGGTCTTTTCCCTTGAGATATGGAATTATATGGTGTATACAATTCCATGGTATCATTTTAGGCTTGATTAAATCCAACCATTGGATCAAATGATGAAGAAATGGATGGTTAGATCAATAGGTTTCAAAATTGCTATCATAAGCACAATGTATAGGATTACTTGCTTTGGTTTTGGATTTGGTGTGGAAAATGTATATTATAGCCATCAATATTGACTTTGATTAACCAATGGCATAAAAGTATGAAAGATGGATGGTTGGATGGCTAGGTTACACCAATTTTATCAAAAGATTGATGTATGGAATCACAACGTTGATATTTCAATAGATTTTTCCCACCACTTCATTGTTCATCATCTTACTTAAGTTAAAAGTTGCAACAAACTTTCCTTTTCTTCATTGTTAGGTTCGGCCACCATCCACCACCACCATTTCTTATAGTTTTCTTTCAATCTTAGATGGAAATAGATTAATTCCATCATTCTAAACACAAATCTAACCATAGAATTCAAGGAAATACTCATTTAGGCTAAGAATTAATTCAAAGAAGATTTTGAAGAACTTTTGGTAAGTTAATGGTTTTGAAGTTCCTTTGATTCAATGATGTTTATATGATGTTCCTTGATGTTTATTAGTGATCAAACATATTTTGTATTGTTGAAATGCAAAAAGTTGGATTGAAACCCTAATAGGAAGAACTTTGAATCAAATTGATGTTTTGATGAATCTTTTGGTTCAAATGATGTTTAAATGATATGTATAATATGAATTTGTGGTTAAAAGAAAGAAACAAACTCATTTGGTTAGGAATTTAAGTTGGCCGAAACCAATGATGAAGAACATGATGTTTGAATTTTGATGTTTAATGGTTTTAAAGGTATAAATGATGTGTATTTGATGTAATTAACATGAATTGATGGCGAAATGTTTGAAAGAAATTGATTTCAAAGGAATGATGCTTTGGCCGAAACTTGGAAGCATAAACAATGCCTTAATGCTTTGGTATTTGATAGGTTTAAATGATTATATGTAATGCATTTGATGTATATTAATGTTGTATGTTTGATTGGTGTTGAAAAATGGATGAATGGAATAATTTCTATTAAAGTGATAACATATGAACTTTACTACTTTAAGGTGTTAGGTTAATGTAAATGAAGAAGTAAGGTTTGATTATAGTATAATAGTATAAATGATTGAAATGTGTAAGGTAAATGTGGGAAGATTGAATGGTATAAGTGATTTGAAGCATAATTGGAAATTTGTGTATGTTTGGTATGGAATATTGAGCTAAGTGTTTGGAAGCTCATAACTTAGCATAATAATGATGAATATGTATAATGTGAGTGATATGTGATGATAGAAATGCATTTGATGCATAAAAGATATGAAAGGTGTTAAAGGAATGAAATAGGGCCTTTGATGTGCTTAGTGTGTAATATGTGTATAATGTATGTTGTTATGTATTAATATGCTTGAATATGCCTTAATATGGCATAATATGTGTTTTGATATGGTTTATGTTGAGTATGAGTCTTATAAGATCAAATTGAATGTTATAGGGGAAAGTTCTCAGATTAGAGCAGCCGACGGCGAGTCGCGGACTGGCTAGGGTTTCTGGGGGTTTATTGTGAAGTTTGCTAAGAGGTGAGTCTATATATATTTTTGATGCATTATTCATTCATAAGTCATGCATTTATACATATGAAATGATAATCTTGCTTGAAAACCATTAATTATCCACATTTGGGCAATTTTGCCAATTTGACCTAAAACAGAGCTTCCGAAATGCCTATAATTTGCATAAACTTTGAATGACTATAAAATTTATTCTAAAGGGCTTTTAGACCTGAAACCAATCCCAATTGTCTTTTATATATATGTACTTGTTATTGGTACAAAGAAAATGGTATGTTAATATTGGTTTCAAGGCAAACCAGAAAGTGCCTGAAAAATGAGAAACGAACCCGTAATTTGGGAGCCAGTTGCAGCAGCGCAAATTGGGCCCCAGCGGGAAAAAATATGAAATTGAGCCAAACCCTTTCTTTGGGTCCTATAATGATATATTTCATCATTTAAGTCCTATTTGAGAAGTAAACTATATACCCCTATCCGAGATAATCATCAAAGGAACTCCATGAAGCCGCACAATCTTACTGTAAACTCTGTCATCCTCCCACTCTGTACCTCTCCCTTGAGCTTTAGTAGATAAGGATCCCTGTCCTGAGCTACTTTAATATCATCAAGTAAAAATGACTTTACCCCAAATTGGGCCATAAGAGCCTGGTTCAGATCCTGGGAACCCAAATCTAACTCCACTCCCAAATCTGCCAACTTTCTCATCTCTCGGATCAATGGCCTCCTACCAATCACAATATGAGCTAAACTGCCCATCGATTTTCTGCTCAAAGCATCAGCCACTACATTGGCTTTACCCGGGTGATAAAGGATCTCATAGTCATAATCCTTTAATAGTTCCACCCATCTGTACTACCTAAGATTCAGATCCTTCTACTGAAATATATATTGTAGACTCTTATGATTAATATATATCTCACATTTCGATCCATACAAGTAGTGTCTCCAAATCTTCAAGGCAAATATCACTACTACCATCTCCAGATCATGTGTCGGATAATTTGCTTCATGTTCTTTAACTGACAAGAAGTATAAGCAATTATCCTACCAATCTGCATCAGTACACATCCCAGACCAATCCGTGAAGCATCACAATACACTGTAAATTTCTCCCCCTCCACTGGCAATGCGAACACTAAAGCACTGGTGAGGCAGTATTTCAAGGTCTAAAAACTGCGATCACACTCATCAGTCCATACATACCACTCCTCTTTCCTCATCAATCTAGTTAATAGAGCTGCAATCTAGGAGAAATCCTTTACAAACCTCCTGTAATATCCAGTCATACCCAAAAAACTGCAAACCTCTGTAACACTGGTAGGCTGAGGCCAATTAGCAACTGCTTCTATCTTCTGAGGATCCACCATAATACCATCCTTGCATATCACATACCCAAGGAAACACACTTCAGTTAGCCAGAACTGGCATTTAGATAGCTTAACATACAACCGATGCTCCCGAAGTGTCTGCAAAACAATCCTCAGATGCTTCACATGCTCCTCCTCACTCCTAGAATAGATAAGTATGTCATCAATGAACACAATGACAAACTTATCCAAATATGACCTAAACACCCTGTTCATAAGATCCATGAAAGCAGCTGGTGCATTGGTCAACCCGAATGGAAATACCAAAAACTCATAATGCCCATATCGAGTCCTGAAAGCAGTCTTAGGTACATCACCCTGTTTAATCCTCAACTGGTGATAGCCAAACCTCAGATCAATCTTCGAAAAATGGCTGGTACCCTGCAGCTGATCAAACAAGTCATCTATCCGAGGCAATTGACACTTGCTCTTCACTGTGACTTTGTTCAGCTGCCTGTAGTCTATACACATCCTCAAAGAGCCATCTTTCTTCCTCACAAATAGTACCGGTGCACCCCAAGGAGAACTACTCGGTCTGATGAACTACTATCCAATAGCTCCTGTAACTGTACTTTCAATTCCTTCAGTTCAGCTGGAGCCATTATGTATTGTGGAATAGATATAGGGTCAGTGCCTGCATGCACCTTAATCTCAAACTCAATCTTCCTATCAAGGGCAATCCTAGCAACTCCTCAGGAAATACATCAGGAAACTCCTGAACTACCGGTATCTGATCCAACTGTACAGAAGACTTTTGTACATCTATCACATGTGCTAAATAGGCTGAACAGCTTTTTCCAATCATCCTCCTGGCCTGAATAGCATAAATCAGGTTAACCTAAAACTCCCGAATTTCACCCTGAAACTCAAACTCAAGCTGCCCCTGAGGCTGAAACCTGACTTTCTTCCGATAACAGTCTATAACCGCTCGGTGCCTCGCAAGCCAATCCAAACCCAAGATAACATCTAACTCTAATACAGGCAACTCAATCAAGTCAGCACGCAAGATGTTATCATCAATCTTAATGATGCAATCCAGATAATAAAAATCCACATCAACACTAACACCTATAGGAGTAGCAATCATCAAAGGCACATCTAATAATCTCCTTTCCTTATTCAATTTAGGTGCAAAGTATGGTGACACAAAAGAGTGAGTAGCACCCGAATCAAATACGACATCTGCTATCTAATTCTGAATCAAGATAGTACCTGTAGCCATATTATCTGCTCTCTGGGCCTCCTGGGTGTTGACTGCAAACACTCTGCCCTGACCCCTACCAGCTGGAGCCTGACTACCACTAGGAGTCTGTCCTCCCCTGCCTCGTCCTCTGCCTGGTGCCTCTCTACCTATGCTCTAGCTCCTCTGCCCCACTAGCTGAGAAACCATAACAGATAGCTGTTGATCAGCCCTCAATGGACAACTGTTAGCATAATGACCCTACTAGCCACACCTCAAACAAGCCCCAGTCTGTCTCCAACACTCCCCTCCATGTCTCTAACCACAAAACCCACAAATAGGAATGTTGGGTGCCTATGTAACTGGTCTCGAAGAACCCTGTGAGTAGGCAGGTGCTGACTGAACTACTGGCGGTCCCCTACTCTGTAGTCTCCTCCTCTGACTACTAGCAGATGATCTCTGCTTAAACCAAGGTACTGGCTCTACCTGCCTAGGATGGGAGCTGCTCTCCCCCCTCCTAATGTGAGATCCCGGACCTTCTTTCCTCTTTTGGTCCCTCTTTGCCCTCTCAGTCCTATATTTCTCCTCTATATGTGTAGCCTTGTCAATCACTGTAGTCAAAGAAGTAAACTTAGTGGCCAGTAATGCATTATGTAATGTAGCATGAAGACCCTTCCGAAACCTACTGATCAAATCATCCTCTGTAGGTACTATATGAGTAGCATATCTACTCAGCTCGCTAAATTCCTTCACATACTCCTCAACGAATCTATCCCCCTACTCTAACTGCTCAAAACGTACCAGGTTACGGGTCTTCACCCCCTCAGTAATAAACTCATCAACAAGACCCTGTCTAAACTCTGCCCATATAGGTGGGTGCTCAGCAAAAAGCCTAGGATCCATATGCCTAGAAAACCAGGTCCATGCCTTACCCTTAAGTAATAGTCCAACCAGCTCAACTGCTCTCAACTCAGAACATGATAGTCTCCTTACTACCTTCTCCACCTCCTCTAAGAAATCTACAGGATCAGTACCCCTATCTCCCCTAAACTCAGGTAAGTTTAGCTTCAGAAAGCTAAACATCGATACACCACCCTTCTCAATCACTCTTCGGCCTCCCTATATAGCTGGCTCCCTCTGAGCCCCCACTGGCTACACAGGAGCCGGTGCCACTGGAACTGCCTCTGATACCACAGGTGGAGGCACTACTGCAGGAGTAGGTGGTGGAGGTACCTGCTGACGCTCCTGTCTCATATCAGCCATCTCTCTACGTAACTCCATCAGTCCTCTCATCATCTCCGCTCTCCAAGGGTCATCACCCCTATCTGTACCCTCTAAAGTCCATCGAGATCTAGATGGACCCTCCGATACTGAAATCTTCCTCACCAAGGACTCATTAGAGGCAACCTCTGCCTCACGGGTATCATTGTCCTGATCGTCGGACATCTCTGTAATCTGTCGAGAAAAATAAAAATGGTCTCAGAATATGACAAAAACATAGAATTATAACATATAACAGACGATAACAGCAAAAGACGATAATGGAAATCCTACGCTCCATGGTATACTTAATTCTATCCCATTCTGTACTTAGTCACTATTCCTTCGTAATTCGGGTACTATTCATCTGTAATCCTATACTCTGGTATCTGTAACCTAGAGCTCTGATACCACCTCTGTCACGACCTGCTTTCGTGGATCGCAATGGTCCTAGGGCACGGGAGATGCCAATGGCGACCGTCACCCGTAGAACCCATCAATCACTACAATGCAATCTATAATCATCAATTAATTATCCAATTCTTCTTAATTAGTATTCATTCTGTCATTTAATGCTATTGGTTATAACAGTCCTAATATCATGCCATATCTCATAATATAACTCAAGTATCATCATCATATATATACAACTGTTCATTTCCTAGCTAACCCATATATACCCCATGGAGCAGCTAGATTATGAACATCAAAATACCAAAGTGCAAAATAAATATATACATCAATGACTGAAGTAGAAATCCACGGATAATAAACGTCGGGATTCTGCAGTCTACTCCTCTCCTGAAATGAGTAAACAATGAGAGAGTGAGTATATAAGATACTCAGTGAATCTATATGTATCGCCAATAAATATAAGATTAACGGAAGGCCCAATGATATCAAAAGCTCAATATAAAAAATCACAGAACATAATGAAAGAAAGTGCCAGAATAGGCCAATATAGATATCATAGGATCAGTAAAAATAAGGAAAACAGATAAAGGGATGGATTGTATGACATTATATAATCTCCAGTAATCCGTATGGACCATATGTGAACATATAGGTCTCCAGTATATCAATATCTGTATCATAAGACTGATCAGGTCTTATAGCCAGGACCATAACCCTTCCTAGCTAGGGTACTAATAATACAATGTGCACAAGGCCGACAGTATTTTCCCACTATCCTGTCGGATCGGTAGCTCTGTCATGATGTAATAGGATCAATATCAAGAAACAATATATCAGTGGATACCATGATGCAACAATGGTATCCTCCAGCTCAATAGACTCAATATCAATCAATCAATAGAATCAATAACAAATCAAGTATCAATAACTCATTAGAATCAATTAAATGAGTATAAAATCTATAAGACATCAATAATAATCAATAAAACGATGACCAAAGATCTTACGATCAAAAATAGAAACAAACATAATTTGATCATTTTCGACCAAAATGTTGACGCAATTGGCATGCCATTGTCGCTGGCGACGGTGGCATTCAAATGCAACGCCTACGAAATTTTCGGCATGAATTGGGTGCAATATCGACATTGCCCCAATTATCAATGAACAAGAATATGAAAAGCAATTATTAGGAAACAACCACAACTCAATAATCTTCATCAAAGGCATCAAATAAGCAATGGAAACTAAAGGAAAAACAAAGCAAAAATCATAGGCAAAAATGCCAATTAGGGTTCGGTCAAGGTACAATTTGCACAAATAGATTCCAAATTTCATTTTATCAATTATGGCAAGTAATTTCATGCATAGTAGACTCACCTAATACTCTAAATCACCAAATGCAATGAATTTGCTACCGAATTCCTCAATTCTTCCGTTTAGGCCAAAATCGATGATTTTCTTTGAACGAATTTTCTACAACAAAACGAACGTCAATTAAATATCGATTAATACCCAATTAACTTATTCTAAAGCCAATTTACACATCCTAATCCATATACTCAAAATCAAAACTCAAAACTTCAATTTTGGGTTAGAAAATTGGAGAAAATTGTTTAATGCATCAATTGATGCAATTAAACCATTTACCCAATACTTTTATCATCCATTTAACCTTATTAAATCAAAAAATCAAACAAACAATCAACTTACCCAAAAACCCTAAGTTGGTCGAAATCTTCACCTCTTTGTTCTTCAATTTTTCTTGAATTTTTATGATTAATTTTGGTAGTTAAATGTTTGTATAGTTTTAGTTTATGATTTCCAACACTTTTTCTTCACAAATAAATGGAAGAAAATCAATTGGAAGAAAGGAAATGGTTCATGGGCAAAAGGGAATAAAATGCAGAAATTTGATTAAAAATTCTCTAAGTCACCTTTATATAGTTGTACAAAATAGGAAAATTACACTTTTGGTCCTCCAATTTTTTAAAATTTGCTTTTGGTCCTTTTTCGCTCGGTAAATTATTCTGACAATTCCGTTGGGAATTACAATTCAAAGTGAATGTTTAAACATCATATTTTTATTAATATTAATTAATAAAAATATTTTTAGAGCCGTTCTAAAACTCGGACTGTCAAATTTTTACTATTCACCGAAAGTACCCTTTTTCTTATTTTAGCAGCGTTCTTTAATATTTTCTCATATTTCTTTTTACTGTATTCACACATGAATATAATTTATCCTTAACCCTCAATACAAATTCTAAAATTCATCAGTCGACCGTTCCGCTATTTTTACAGCAGCGATATCGGTACCGATGATTCCCGAAAAAATTTTCAGTTTTCACTCTAACTAAGTTTCTAAAATTATTATTGGTCATTTCGATGATTTTAATCTATATACTGAGAAATTTATCATGCAAATGAGTTAGGACTTTCTAGGGTATTACATCCTCATATGACAAGTCTTCGTTCACCCCAATATCTTGTACCTCCAATACATGTGATGGATCAGGTACATACTTCCACAGCATAGAAATATGGAACATCGGATGAACATAGATAAAATTAGGTGGAAGAGCCAATTGGTATGCCACATTGCCAATCTTCTCAAGTATTTCAAAAGATCCCACATATCTTGGTGATAGCTTCCCTTTCTTTCCAAATCTCATAACACCTCTCATAGGTGAGATTTTAAGGAAAATGTGGTCACCAACTGCAAAGTGAACATCTTTTCACTTCGGATCTGCATAACTCTTTTGTCTGCTGAAAGCGGTCTTCATCCGTTCCTTAATAATAGGCACATTTTCCATCGTCTCCTTTATCAATTATGGGTCTTCTAACTGTTTCTCACCCAGTTCCACCCAACATACAGTAGATCTGCATTTCCTACCATACAGTACTTCATATAGAGCCATACCGATAGACGAATGGTAACTGTTGTTGTAGGAAAACTCAATCAGTGGCAGATATTGACCCCAGTTACCTTTAAAATCTAGAACACATAACCGCGACATATCCTCCAATGTCTGGATTGTCCTCTCTTACTATCCATCGGTTTGTGAATGAAAAGTTATACTAAATCGTAAATGAGTACCCATAGCCTCCCAGAACTTCTGCCAAAATCGAGAAGTAAACTATGTACCCCTATCCGATATAATCATCAATGGCACTCCATGAAGCCGTACAATCTTATCCACATAGGGCTGTGCATACTGAGCTGCTGAGTAGCTGATCTTAACCTCAAGGAAATGAGAAGACTTCATCAATCTATCCACAATAACCCATATGGAGTCATAACCCAGTGTAGTCCTCGGTAAACTGACTACAAAATCCATAGTAATTTGCTCCCATTTCCACTCTAGCAACTCTATCTCCTGAAGCAAACCATATGGCTTTTGATGCTCAAACTTAACCTACTGACAGGCTAAACAAAAAGAAACAAATCGAGCTACATTTTTCTTCATACCAGGCTACCAATAAACATCCTTCAGATCATAGTACATCTTAGTAATTCCTATATGTACACTATATGAAGAATAACGAACCTCTCTTATAATCTGATCTCGTAGCCCATCAATGTCGGGTACACATATTTGTTTCCCACACTTTAGTACATCATTCTCTACTATGAACTCTGCTGCATTACCATTCTGAACATCTCCCTTTATCTTCAGAAGATATGGATCCCTATCCTATGCCACTTTAATATCATTAATCAACAGTGGCTTAACCCGAAATTAGGCTATAAGAGTCTGGTTATGTTCTTGGGATCCCAAATCCAACTCTACACCCATATCAGCTAACTCCTTATCTCACGGATCAATTGTCTCCTGGAAAATGAGATGTGAGCTAGACTGCCCATAGACTTCCAGCTTAGTGCATCTGCTACTATATTAGCCTAACCCAGATGGTAAAGGATCTCACAATCATAATCCTTAAGCAATTCAATCCATATGCGCTGCCAGAGGTTCAAATCTTTTTGCTGAAGTATATACTGCAAACTCTTATGATCAGTACATATTTCATATTTAGACCCATACAAATAATGTCTTCAGATCTTCAATGCAAATATCACTACTGCCATCTCTAAATCATGTGTCAGATAGTTCATCTCATGCTTCTTTAACTGCCGAGAAGCATAAGCAATTACTCTCCTATTTTGCATCAGAATACACCCCAATCCAACTTGGGAAGCATCACAATATACTATGAAATTATCATCCTCTGATGGCAATGCTAACACTGGAGCACTCGTGAGGCAAGACTTCTAAGTGAAGAAATTGCTCTCACATTCATCTATCCACTGATACCTCTTTTGTTTCTAAGTCAACTTAGTCAACGAAGCAGCAATTCTGGAGAAATCCTTTACAAACCGCCTGTAGTATCCTGTCATGCCAAGGAAACTACGGATCTCAGAAACACTTGTAAGCCGAGGCCAATTTGCAACTGCTTCAACCTTCTGAGGATCTATCTTAATACCATCTTTATAAACCACATGCCCTAGAAAATACACTTCAGTTAGCCAAAACTAATATTTAGACAACTTAGCATACAGTTGATGCTCTTAAAGTGTCTGCAGTATAATCCTCAGATGCTCTGAATGCTCCTCCTCACTCTTGGAATAGATAAGAATGTCATCTATGAACACTATGAAAAATTATCCAAGAATGGCTTAAATACTATGTTCATCAAATCCATAAATGCAACCAGTGCATTAGTTAATCTAAATGGCAATATCAGAAACTCATAATGTCCATACCGAGTCCTGAAAGCAGTCTTGGGTATATCTCCCTTCTTGATTCTCAACTGATGATACCCAGATCTCAAGTCAATCTCAAAGAAATGACTAGCACCCTGCAACTGATCAAACAAATCATCAATCCATGGCAACAAATATTTATTCTTCACAGTCACCTTATATAATTGCCTGTAATCAATACACATCTTCAGAGAGCCATCATTCTTTTTCCTTCTTTTTCACAAATAACACTGGAGCACCCCACGGAGAACTGCTCGGTCTAATAAATCCTCTATCCAATAATTCCTTCAATTGCACCTTTAGCTCTTTCAATTCTGCTGTTGCCCTTCTGTACGGAGGAATAAATATCGGATCAGTGCCTAAATACACCTCAATCTCAAACTCTATCTCCCTATCTGGGGGTAATCCTGGCAATTCATCAAGGAAGAAATCAGGAAACTCCTAGACTACTGGTATATGATCAATCCCTGTAGAAGTCTTCTGCACATTTATCACATGAGCCAGGTATGCTAAACAACCCTTTCCTATCATCCTTCTAGCCTGGACAGCAGAAACAAAACTGATTATAAATTCACGTCTATCACCCTGGAATTCAAACTCTGGCTGCCCCTCAAGCTATAATTTAAGCCTCTTCTCATAACAATCAATAATTGCACGATGTGTCATTAGCCAATCCATACCAAGTATCACATCGAGCTCTAACACAGGTAATTCTATCAAATCAACACACAAAATATTATCATCAATCTCAATTACACAACTAGGATAAAAATAATTCACTTCTACACTCTCCCCCATAGGTGTAGCTATCTCTAGTGGCACACTCAATAACTGCCTCTCTTTATTCAACTTAGGTGCAAACAATGGTGAGACGAAAGAATGTGTGGCACCAGAGTCAAACAATGCATCAACAATGTCATTCTGTATTAAAATAGTACCCGTAACTATATTATCATATCTTTGTACCTCCTGAGTGTTCACTGCAAAAACTCGCCCCCTGACCTCTGCCTGTTGGGGCCTGACTACTACTCGGTGCCTATCCTCTGCCTCTGCCCCTATTAGGAGCCTCTCTAGCAACATTCTGACTCATCTGAACAGTAGTCTGGGACACTATAGCAGATGACTATTGATCACCTTACAAAGAATATCTGCTGATGAAATGACCATACTGCCCACATTTAGGCAAGCACTTGTATGACATCGACACTCCTCTCCATGCCTTCTACCACAAAAACTGCAAATAGGCACACTGGGCATCTGAGTAACAAGTCTAGAAGAACCCTGAGAATAAACAGGTGCTGACTGCACTGGAGGTCCTCTACTCTGTGTCCTCCTCCTCTGACTACCAGAAGGAGGTCTCTGATCAAAACTAGGTATTGGTTCAATTTGTCTAGGCTGGGAGCTGCTTTCCCCTCTCCTGCCCTGTGATCCTGGTCCTCCCTTTTTTTTTTGATCCCTCTTAGCTCTCTCTGACTTGTATTTTTCCTCAATCTGATTGGCTTTGTCAATAATAGCAGTCAGTGATGTGAACTCTGTAGCAAGTAGGTCATTATGTAATGAGGTATGTAATCCCCTCCTGAACCTGCTGATCAAATCTGCCTCAGTAGGAACAATCTGTATAGCATATCTACTCAATTTGTGTAGCATATCTACTCAATCTGATAAACTCCTCAGCATACTCCTCCATTATCCTACTATCTTGCTCAAGCTGCTCAAACTGTATCAGATTTTTAGTTTTCACCCCTTCTGTCAGAAACTCATCAATTACCCCTGTCTGAACTCTGCCCAAGTAGGAGGATGATCACCATACAATATGGGCTTCATACGTCGAGAAAACTAAGTCCAGGCTTTCCCCTTCAACAAGAAACCCACAAGCTCAACTGCTCTAATATCAGAACAAGGTAGTCTCCTAACTACCTTCTCAACCTGCTCAAGGAAATCAATCAGTTCATCACCTCCGTCACCCTTAAACTCTAGCAAATTAAGCTTCAAACATAGATACTCCACCCTCATCAATAACTCAGCGGGCTCCCTATACAGCAGGCTCTCCAGGAACTACAGCTAGCTGTACAGGAGCTGGAGCAGGAACTGCAGGAGCAATAGGAACTGATGGTGGTGGTGGTGCTGCTGGTACTGGTGGTGAAGGCATATTTTGTCGTTCTCACCTCAATTCTGTTAATTTCTGATACAACTTCATTATCCCCTGCATCATCTCCATCCTTTAAGGGTCATCACTCCTCTCTGTCACTTCTATCGTCCGTCGAGATCTGGACAGTTCCTCTGAAAATTTCCTGACAAGAGACTCGTTAGAGGCTACCTCTGCCTCTTTAGTATCCCTATTTCTATCATCGGATATCTCTGTCAACTGTCAGAAAATAAAACACGTACTCAATACATTACAGAAACGCAGGATACTCATACATACTCAACGAATACAACAAAAGACGATACAGAAATTCCTATGCCCCATGGTTTACTTAACTTTACCCATACTGTACTTAATTACTATTCCTCTGTAAACTATGCTCTGATACCACCTCTGTCACGTCCTGATTTTCGAACATGACGGTCCTAGGATGCGGGAGATGCCAAAGGCGACCGACACCCGTAGAATTAGATGGGTATTTATATTAATTAACTTTCAACTAATTCGATTTCCCCCCAACACTTCTCATATTCGCATTTTGAATCTTGAACTTTTAACTATTTATCTTTTTGTTCCATTTCAATTCTGAAACAATATTTCTTTTATTTTTCCAGCTTATGAGTCTAATGGTGATATTAAAAATTTAAAATTGCGAACCCGTTTGTTAATCGAAACGTCGACATGCTTATCTATCTACCGGGTCGATTTTTAGCGATTTGTCAAATTGTGCAAGTATGATGTTCTAATATCTAAATCAACATTATTTATACTTAAATAACATATATTTAAGGTCTTATGAATGAAATTTGAGAGTGTTACAGTGCTCCTCCATTTATCTTCCTAACAACTTTTTATTTTTATAAATATATTTAAAAAATGATAAATAGTGAAATATATTTATTAACTTGTAAATAGTAAATTTTTTTATGAATTTTTATATATTAAGATCTTAATTATTTATTTTTTATATATAAATTACTTATTTAAAATTTTATATATATAAAATTTAAATCTTAATATAATTTACTTTTAATAATTTATTCTTTTAACTAAATAAATAGCAAAAAAATTTAAATTTAATTATTTCAAATTGAAATTTTATTTAATAAAATTATTTAAAGAAAATATATTATAAATATTTTAAAATTAATTAAATTATTAATAAGTGAGTAAGAAAAAAAATTATTTAAGTTAATAATTAATTTGCATTAGGGTGTATATATATATATAATTAATTAAGTTTATATTCGGTGAAATTATATGTGGAAATAATAATTTTTACAATTTAATAACTAAATAATAATTTTTGGGAAATTAAATTTATATCTAAATAATTTATGATAAATTAAAAAGTAATTATTTTTTAAGTTTTAACATATCAAAATAATATACATTTTATAGGGATTATATTGACTATTTATTTATAATTTTTGAACCTAAAACAATTTTTTTTATGAATTTTTTAAATATATTTCTAAAAATAAAAAAAAAATTAAGAAGATAACCGGAGGAGAGACACTTTGTTTAATTTTTGTGATTTTAGGGTCATATTTATGTTTTCAGGAAAAAAAATACTAATGTGATGTTTTCGTTATAATTCAGGGACATATTTGCATATTTTTCCTATATTATATTATTATTATTAAGAAATATTTTAAGCTCAACAATAATAATAGTAATAATAATAATAATAATAATATATTTCTATTCTATTTCTATTTCTATTTTTTTTTCTATTTTTATATATTAACATAATTTAATATATTTTATTTTAATTATTTAACTATTTAAATTAATAGTCTATTTAAAGTCTATTTGAACTATAATTCATATATGTATTTTTATATTATATAAAATAAAAAATATATAAAATAGATATAGAATAGAAAAATATATATATAAATAAATATCTACAATAAATCAATCTATAGAAAATAAAAAATATATAGAAATTAGAAATATATTAATATTAATTAATATAATATTAAATAATTTAAATAATATTATTAATAATAGGGTAAAATATTATTTAGTTATGACTTTTAGCGAAATTAACACTTGAATCCCCGCTTTTTCATAATGTAACTATTGGGTTTCTAATATTTAATTTCGTCATACAAATTGATCCTCCTGTCAAATTTTCTGTGAAATATTATGAAAAAAACGAAAATACCTTTCATTTTCCATCAAATTCTCTTTTCTATGCCATTTCATTAACTCTTCTTCAAAATTTTTCACTTTTCATCACCATCAAATCCCTCATTCTCCACACAATTTCACTAATCACAATATTCATACTCAAATATTCCTTCCTTCAAAAAAATCCCAAGAATCTAAACCTTCAAAAATCAAGATTAAAAAATAAAAAAATAACTAAAAAATAAAGAAAATGGTACCAACACTATAAAGAAAAAGAAAACAACATGGAAAATGGAAAATGGAAGAAGAAAAATAGAAAGAAAGTGAAAGATAATTAAAAAAAAAAAATGAAAAGAAAATGGAGAATAAAATGGAGGTTGGGGGTGAGGGTATTTTGGGAATAAAAATTATTTTATTTTATTTTTTATTTTTTTAATAGAAATCTAGAAAAAACAAACAGAATGACTAATTTGTGTGACAGAATCAAATATCAGGAATCCAATAGCTACTTTCTAAAAAACGAAAATCCATGTATTAATTTCGCTAAAAGTCAGGGACTAAATAGTATTTTATCCTTAATAATATTAATAAAATAATATTTATTATTTTTATTATTATTATTATTATTATTATTATTATTATTATCGAATTAATTTTTTTTCAAATTTAATAAAAATATTAATAAAAAATTATCGCTTCAGTTGCGACGGCCGAAATATAGTCAAATGTAAATTTTATCAAAAATTAAAAGATTGTATATCGATTTGCCAAAATTAAGATATTTTACAAAATTTGTAATTTTAATAAAATTTTATAATTTTTTCATAATTAACACTAAAACATGATATAATTTAAAAATATACGTTATACATCATAATAAAAATGTAATATAATCAAATGCATTTCATTATATATATATATATATATATATATATATATAACACATTTAATTGCATCACATTTCAATTATAGTAAAATAGGGAAATATGGATTAGTTTGAAGTGTCAATTTATAAGAAAAACTTTTTTTTTTTTTTTTTTTTTTTTTTTTTCATTTAATATATATAATGGTCGTTGGGAAAAGCAAAATTGTCGGCAAAAGAACTTTGCTATCTATAATAATTTAGGTTTTGAATCATATAATAAATAGTCATGGGAGCTCCGCTATGTAGTGTGGTGGGGTTCACCATTCGCTTTCACTACTAAAGCAATGCATTACCAGATAATCCTTACCTTTTGCAACAGTTTTTGCAATAAAAGTACAAATTGCAGATGTAACAAATAATAAATAAAGTAAAATTGAATGTTTGTCCAGTAACACAAAAAATAAGATTTTACGTCCTTGCATCTTACCCGTTAAAAAATTTATGACGTAACCAATAAATAAAAATGCTTAATGCTTGTGGTGCAAGTAGCTGAACTTACAAATATGCGACAAATTTTAGCTTATACACTAATTCTACTAGTTATTGACACAGTATATTGAAGTATAAATACAATACCAAGTCTGTAAGCCAGCCTATAGCAAGCAGTATTTAGTTAATCAAAGTTATCCCTACTAGAGTGAAGTGACTTACATAGTTCATTTACAAGACACGCTGTGCATATGTTCTGAAATTCAAATTATTCAGAACGAATGTATGTGTTTAACTCTCTGAATTGCTTTCTTCACCCTCCCTGATGGTTCTTCATACAAGATGGCAGGGTTATCAAACTCGGATGCCAAGCTTTTCTCACCAAGGAAGGCACGGAAAGTGTCTGCCACTGAATATGAAAGAGAATCAAGGTTGTATCCTCCCTCCAAGAAAAATATGCAACGGCCCCCACAGAGATCTTTGGCGAGTTGTTTAATATTTGAGGCCAACATGTAATATGTTCCTGTGGTATATTGTAGACTGGCCAGTGGATCCAGAACATGACCATCATACCTGAAAAAAGATCGATCAAAAGATGCTTATGGATGATAATTGGAGGAGAAAGACCTAGCCTCTTTTTAGGCCAATTAAATATTTTTTGTGCTCTTTCAGTTAAACCAGTTTGAATATTTAGAATTTGATAGACAAATAAGAAATGATGCGCAAGTGCTACATGTATACCACAAAATTTAACTTGCAATCGAGTGCTATGATGATTTTATGTCAACTGCAACACAGAAAGAAACAAATAAAAGATGGTTTTTGAAAATAATAAGCAAGCATGGGCAAAACAGGGAAATGCATATTGATGTAATTTCTTTGAGCATAGGTTCAACTCACCCAGCGGAAGTGAGAATTATATCTGGCTTGAACCTCTGAGCACATGGTACAATTACTTCATCAAACACAGTCCGCATAGCAGTGTCACCTGAGCCTCCTGGCAGAGGCAGATTTAGAGTTGCGCCCTCACCATCTCCATGGCCTACCTCGTCAATTTTACCAGTGCCTGGGTAGCTTCCATCCTATGCCAATAGATTAAAACATTATTTGATAGTCATTTTGAAGCAGATTATGCATCCTACTTCTAGTACCCGAATGCATCAGTACAAAACTTAATCGGCTCACATATTATATTCCCCTATGCACACATGTAATTTCACATTCGGTAAGCTACACTAGGACAGATGTCGAACATAGGTTCTCACAACCAAAATACTTTTACTTACCTAAAACAAAATGTGCTTATAGAGAGTGATTGGATATAAAAATCTAATAGATAATTGCTAAACAGCAAAAAATAAAATAAAATAAAATTATAAATTTTCCTACTATTAGAGTGCCTAAATAATGATTAATAGTTGCAAAAAGATAGGACTCAGGCCAAAACCAATAGGAGCCATATAAACTGCATTATTCTACCCTGTGAAGAGTTTAACCTCAAATTATGAGAAGCAGACTTGGGAGAACCAAATAAATCAGTAGGAAAAATAGTAAAAATAAGATGTTCATGTCCCTCATCTTTGTTAGATCCTGATTAGCCCACAGGATTAACAATTTTCACATCATCACTAGCAAGCTAGTTTATTCATGTTAAAGTGAATTTAAAATATCTACTAGAAGGTTTCAAAAACACTCTTTCTGAATTGATTTGTATAATTTTTTTCTTCCTCTTCTTATAAGTTTAAATCTTTTCTAGAAAAAACTGAACAAAAAATCAAACTCAAATGCTTAAAATTTCAAATGTTCCATTCAAATGGCAAAAAACAAAAATCACACGTGAATAGTATGATAATGAAAAAACATCAGGCTGAACAAAATCTTAGCTTACTTGGTGAATTGACAAGAAGAATATATCTGGATCATCATAAAATGCATCATTCGTCCCATTCCCATGGTGAACATCAAAATCAATAATAAATACTCTTTTTAATCCATGTACACTTTGAGCATGGCGAGCTGCAATGGCCACATTACCGAAAACACAAAACCCCATCGGCCCTTTTGGAATAGCATGATGTCCTGGGGGCCTTACCAAAGCAAATCCTATAGGTGGATTCTGGCTGTTGTTTGATGCTGCAACCTGAAATATGAGAAGATTCTGGCTGATGGTATTCTAGAGACTTTCACTACCTTCTAATCATAATGTTTCTGTAAGTATAATTCATCTTCAAATCAATTTATTTTAATGCAAACACAGAAAAGTAGTGCTGTATCGTTCAGGAAAAAAAAAATCATATGGTATCATGCCGAAAAACAAGAAAAGCTTATCAAAAGAGACTAACGTGCCAGATTGAGACATCACCACTGAATCAACCAAGGCTAGTCCTGCACCAGCTGCCAAAATTGACTCCTGGAATGTCTGCATCATTAATTTATATCTTATTAGGAGCAGAATGAACAAATATCTTTCATACTGAAGCACCAAAATCCAAATTAATCGTGCCTCCTGGTGCAATGCACAATAAGATATGCACATTCAGTCATTGGCATCAATATCGTACAGTTTAAAGAAACATAATATACTTTATATATATATTTAACTAACTGAAGCCTTTATGCTACACCTGGCATGCATTTTTTTGGTACAGGTAGCATCTACTGTGTTCAATCCAAGATATATCTGTATATCCACTCCAAGTCAAAGAACAAAAATGTAGAAACTCCTAAATACAAAGCACTTACACTGGCAGTAGCATATGTTGGTCCTGTTCCATCAATGAAAATAATGCCCTGTTCTGAAGCTCGATCCATAGCCTATAAATAAGAACAGAAGATAGAATTATACATGCTAGGAATATTTTGCCTCGGAGGCACACAAGCAGACACCTGGGCTATATATGTGCGGGTGTTAAAAAATTATGGTCACTTACAGGTGATTTAACCAAATGTCTGAAAACCAGTGACCACTTGACAGTTGGACCCAAATTAACCAGAAACCAGCTACCAGTCCAGTTCAGGTTGGGGTTGAATATGTTCTATGGTCAATAACTCAAACCCAGTTTTTAAACCAGTTTGAGAAATGGTTCAAACATGTTGAAATCTAATTCCACATAATTCATGAAAAAAAAATGTGCAGGGACTTGAACCCAAAAACTTGTGATAAAAGAGCCGTATGAATTATTTCTGAATTTTTCATTTGTCAAGAATGTGGATCTAACAAACTTTGTCACTTTTTTATGGCCTGTCAAACGTTTATATAAATGTGTCTTTTTGTGTGTGATACTCCCCTGAGGATCTGCCACAGTTTCTTACAATTAAACCTCTAACCCTCTATTTATTCTGTCTAATAATTGGGCCAGTTCTGAACACACCAATATTTAAACAAAGCGAAATGAAACAACAGAAACAAATGTATGTGTATGTGTGTTTTTTTGGGGGGTTGGCCCGGTTGGGTTAATGTTACCTGCTCAAGACCAGCAACATATGCTTTGGCATGAATACTTGCAATGTCGTCCACAGAAGCAGGCTTAAAATTTTGAAGTTCAATAATCTCTGGACCACGGAACTGATATTTGGAAAAAATTTATTAATCGAAGTAAATAAGAATATATTTCATTTGCAATACATGCAACTGTACATTCATTTGTCTCATGCAAACAGATAAGTTTACAACACCATCCATGATTTCATTTTGGTAACATCCAGTTTCAATATACTCCTGACCAACTTTTACCCATTGCCATGAGGCACTCTTTTCTCACTCTCACGAAGGTAAACATCAATGGTCTTTATTTGAGATGAACTGAGGTATGAAGCTACAAAGCTGAACTATGAAGAAAAATGATTAATCTGTATATAAGAAATGCAATCATTCTTTGCACACAACATCAACATGACAAAGATAAGAATACTAAGATTAATGCATGGAATTACAATAATGGATTGGATAAGAAATTGATACATCCACAAGAATCTGGAGATATTGAGGAAAAAATTGAGAGAAAGGGGATTCAGAACATGTTCATTGTAAACCAACAAATGCTCCAGTGCGAAAGTTAAGCACATTAAAGTGGTAGGAGATAAGAAAGGGCAGGGTAAATATAAGATGACTTAGAGGAATGTAGTGAGAAATGACATGGAAGCCTTAGATCTTTTTGAACATGTAGACCTCAACTAAGCGGAATGGACAAATGGATCCACATGACTGACCCCAACTAGTTTGGGATTGGGACTTAGTTTGAGTTCAATTGAGTTGAGTTTCATTCTCAGTATATCCATTGCAAACATTTTTTTTATACAAAATACGAATACAAGAAAATTTCAAACTCAAAAACTCAAGTTTAGAATTATGGTCCAAATTTAATAAAGGGTTTATTGGAGAAATTATATAGTTTTTATTTATGCCATGCACAAAAGAGTGCATTGGTGGAAGCTAAGCTTCATAGCTCCACCCATCGTCTCAATTTCGCTTCTTAACTCGTGAAGCGACTTACCTCTACGTTTAACTCCGATCAAGGCAAGAAAGCAAGCAAAAAATAAGAAGAGGGCTTTTCCTTGGTACTAGATCAATTGAATTGGCTGGCCTAACCAATGGATCAAGAAAGTTAAGACTTACACCAGATCATATCAAACGTTATCATTTGAATTTCTCGTACATATCTCTTTGATCATGTTCCACTTCCACCAAATCCCCCTTTCTTTTAATATTCTTGTTCTACTAATTGTTTGAAGGTAATCCCCTTAACTTTGACCTATGCCCCTTGCAGCTTGTGCTCCTTGTTTACCTCATGAACCAAGTTGGATATCCTGAAAAGATCTTTATTGAGGGAGCTGCTTATGTTATGGATCTATTATACTATGATAGCTACTCTAGGTTGGAATGAAAAAGACATTCCCTTAGCTACAGTTCACATTTTGACTTTGATTACACTTCTCAATCATATCAAAAACTTACTTGTTCCACTATGTGAGCTCATCTTAATGAGAACATCTCTCTATTTTTGTAATTCCATACCATACATGTATACATCTGGTTTGGCTTCTAGCTAAATTGATCTCTCAGAAGAAGGCATTTCAATCAAAGCACTACAAATGCTTATGATAGTTGACCGATAAGCATACTATCTTCAGCTAAATCACTTACATAGTTGTACGGTACTGATGGATTGGCTAAGGTTGGTACAAAGAATCCTACAAGGATAGCAAGAAAACTAGGATAGTCTGGAGGGGCTTACCCTATGACAGCTAGCTTCAACTTGATTGAGAAGAAAAATCCAGTGAGAGAGCCAACTATTCAATTAAATGAGTTGCCGTCTACTATTTTTAAGTCAGAGGTAATATCATAATTTTTGGCTCTGCTGCAAAATCTAAGCAATATAAAAGGGATTATAGCTTGTGCTCAACATAATTTTAATTTTACTAATAGTGAGTGCATTGTAGGATGGTGAAAATGGCTCTCTTTGAAGTTAAGTCGACAGAAGCGCCAAGGTGGTTTGATTATGACCATCATAGATTAGTAAATGCACCAATACGGAAGGTCAAAAATAGTGAAGTTGCAAGAAAGAGGAAGATCAATAGTAGACCTAATAAGAAAAAAGGCCAGATAACATAAAACTAAAGAACTTTTATTTTGGACCTATTGAACACCTATGTTTTTGTTCTCATGCAATTAAAGAAATGGTGCATAGATGTTCAGAATGTGGACATGTGTTCTAATAAAAATAAAAAAGAATAAAAAAAGCTAACATGTTAGTAATATTTTGCTTCGGTGGAATACTTTTTCTTTTTCCTCTCCACTTTTCTCTCTCTCTCTCTCTCTCTCTCTTTGATACTGGAATACAAATACATGTATGAAGCAAAATTCATATGCCTAAATTTCAACAGCAGAGGAAAAATACCTAAAATCCTGCTTGGATACCTAAGCAAGAGTATAATTAAGAATGGCACGGGATGAAAACAATGAAATTGTTTAAATGACAATTTTTCTTAATTGGGAATTCCTACTTTATATTAAGTGCATAAAAAAGACACACTTATTACGAGATAGAGTCAAGTTCACAAGTTGAATTAAACAAATAATGAACTCATGAATTTCTTTTGTTTATACTCTTTCTCGCGTTATTGAATTTTCTCCTTTCCTATTTTTCTTCCTTTCCCTTATTGTCTCCATTTTATTCTACCACCCTGATTTCTTCCCTCCTCTTTCTCTGACTGTTCTTTTCCTTGCTTTTCTCCATTCTCTAATATTTTTCTTTCCTTTTTTCTTGTATCATCCCTCCTCTTCTCATTCCCTACCTTTTTCCCCTACTTTTCTTTGTTCTTCCCATCTCCTCTCTCTCTCTCTCTCTCTACTCTTAATCAGACCTTCTAAATATGATTAGCCAAAGGCTTAGGGATCAAAATATACATAATGCTTGAACCTTGAATTATTTTAGAATCAAATCATCCAATTACTAACTGTTAGACCTTAAGGTCTTCTTCATTCTTATTTTGATGGTTATAAACATCAAATCAATGGACTAATGAGTTAGTTTGTTTATGTGCAAAAATTTTCAAGAATTTCTCTAAAAGTATGCAGGATGCTGCTTAGTCGCGGGCGCAACAATAGACACAAGCTTGGTCACAGATGCGACAAAATCAGTCACAGTCTTTAAAAGCTTCAGGTCACGGGCGCACCACTTTCCAGTCGTAGGCACGAAATTGATTTTGAGATTTCCAAAACATCCAGTAGCTTCCAGGAAAACAGAGTCCCTCCAGTCGCGGGTGCGACACAAGAAAGTCGCGAGACAAAGTTATTCACGGGCGAGAAATTAAAGTCAGGATATCTCAAAACATCCAGTAGCTTCAAGATGAATAGTGTCATTCAGTCGCAGGCGCGACATTATATAGTCACGGGTGCGACCAGATATATTCGCAGCTTTACCCAAGCTCAGTCGCAGGCGTGAAGAAGCTCAACCTGGTTTCAAGGCTGAATTTCACAAAGAGTCGCGGGCGCGACAAATTCAGTAGCGGGCGTGACTCGGGAAAATTTAAATTATTCTTCTTCGAGCCAAAAGATGAAGAAGCTTGTCGCGGGCGCGACTCACCTGTAAAATAGCCATTGGAGCGAAAATTCAAGTGCATTAATTGCGGGAATTTGAGTCTAAACGGCTCTTTCTTCAACCAAAACTATAAATATGAGTTGATTTGTATTAAATATAAATAGAACAACTTTAGAACAAGTTCATAATCATTTATTGTAAGATCATTCATATTTATTATGCCAAAATCAGTTTATATTTACATTTATTGTAAATCTTCAAAATTGTTAAAGATCTTAGTTTATAAGAGAGTGTGGTAAAAAGGGAATTCTTTCTTCTCATCTCTTGTAAATCTCTTGGGTTGTGTGTGAGCATAGTTTGAGAAAAACACATTGTAAAAGGTTGAAATGTGAACCAAAACACTTAAGTTTGATTTTGAACCTGAAAAATGATCAAAGGTAATGAAATACTCAAGTGCAATCTTGAAAAGCGGACGTAGGCTCGTTTTGGCCGAACCACTATAAACATTTGTATTGATTTTCTTCTTCTCTTCCTTCATCATATTTTAATTGGTCATTATTTTTAAAAGACAACTAATTCACCCCTCTCTTAGTTGTCAAAGGGACTTACACTAACTGTTGTAATCAAGCAGCTAAACCTTTTTTTTTTTTAACATATCAACCAAAACCTTATTAATTGAGTTGCATGGCATTTACTAAGGCTTAAAAGAACAATAAAGGAACATGACACACATGAAGGGATTCATAAGAAAAATCAGAATTATTCCAGGTTTACCCGAATATCTCAGGTCTAACCACCACAATTTGATCTACAAGATGAGAGGAAAGAATGAGGATTTTGAAATCCATGAAATCTGTCAAAATCTATAGAATTAAAAACCTAGATTTTTTTTTTTTTATTCCTTGAATTTATACAATTTAACTTGTTTGGTATAAAAATAAAATCCATGGATTTTAATGGCATTTTTGTAATAAAAAGATAATCTACAAAATCCTTCATTCATTAAAATGAGGGATTTCCCAACCTCCTATGTGTGATTTCAAAAACCCTCAAAATGATTGATTGTAGTGGATAATGGATTTTAACTACTTTTTTACTAACCAAATAATGGATTTTGATAGAATTCATGGAGATTTTAAAATCTTTCATCCGAATTCCATCAATTCAAACATGGCCAATGAAGTGTGTTAACCAAACAAACAATGTCGAGCTAAGAACGCGACCATAATTTCTCTCAACTTGGATGCCATGAGGCGGCCCATTTTTATTGCTCAGCTCTTTGCCAACATATAAAAAAAAAAAAAAAAAATCCTATACCTTGGTTATATTTCATCTCTTCAATAAGTTTAGTAATGAGTATAATGGCTCTCTAGGATTCCTAAAAAATGAAAAACCCAAGATATGGGCCTAATGGACAAAACAATCCCAACCTTTTCGTGCTTTTCAATTTTACCCAGTGCTTTAATTGCACTAATTTTACCCTAATTGAAAAGTTAATTGCAGTTGTACCTTAGACCAAAATTAAAAGAAAATAAATGTTATTTTATAAATAGAAGGCTCAAAAATAAAATAATCCATTGGACTTATAAAATCAAATTTTCAATTTAGTTTTTAGATTTTGATTCCAGTTAATAGGATTCTTTAACTTTCTGAACTTGGTTAATTGAGTCATTAGTTTGATCAATGGTAACTTACCAAATTTACAAAGTTGAAGAGCACATCTGAAACCAATCGAAATTTAAGGACAAATTTTTCAGATTAGGGAAAAACTGAAGCATTTAAAAAAATTGGTGTAAAATTAAAAAAGGTGCAAAGACTGAGCCTTAAGGTTTGTTTAACTATTAAGCCCGAGATGATGTCTTGAACAAATGCAACAACAATAAGTACATTACGAGGAGTATAAAGATTGGTTAGATCAATTTGTAAACCAGGAAGTAATTACAGTTGAGAATTATAGGATCAATGGCTAAATCCTTCATATAAAGAACACTAAATAAACAAATAACAAAAATGAAGCATCCCTTTTCCATACTTTTCCCAAAAGCGTGCTTTGTGGCCACCGTCAACCTTCTATTGGATAAAAAAATAAAAAAACAAGAACAACAAATTTATCAACCAGCAAAATAAACTTCAAAAGGCTTGCAATGGTAACAAACCCTGTCAAGGCATTTCCTGATTCTGCTACGGGCCTTTCTCCTAATCTTTATACCAAATGAAAAATCTTGATTTAAGAGAACCACCACGTAGAGCAATGCCTTTTGCCACCGAATTACTAGGGCTTAAACTTAGGATTAATACCACCTCCTGAGTGATCAAACAATCCCCAACTAGATACAAGGAAAAAAAAAAACAAAAGCAAAACCCCATGAACTTCTCAAGTTTACAGCAGCAACCTGTATGAATTATAATAATAGAGAGAAAAAAAATGAGGGAAAAGAAGAGAGGAGAATAGAAGATAGGCATGTCTAAACAAGTGTGAAGAATCTGCAAAGAGAGAAGAAAGCACCCTCCCAGTCATCCAACATTCCCTATGTTTGGATAATAAAAGGAGAAAAGAAGGAAAATAAGAAGAGAAAATAAGGAGGGAAGAAAAATTTTGAAATATTATTTTTTTCCGCTATTTTGTTTGGATAGAAAGGAGAGGAAGGAAAATAAATTTGTTTTCCTTTCTCATCCTTTTTTTCTTTGTTTTCTCTAATTTGGAGAGAACATAATGGGAGGAAAATATCCCTCTTTATTTTCCTCCCTCTTCCCAAACAATGTAAAACTTCATTCAACCTTCACTTTCCATAGTTATTTTATCTTCCCCTTTATTTTCCCTCATCCAAACAAAGGTAGAGGTTATTCCAACCACAGGATCCCAAAAAGAACATAGCTGTTAGAGTTCTTATTATTCCAAGTACAGAACTTGTAAATATCTACACAACAATGGGAATATAAATTGAAAACCATAACCAGTAATCGCAAGGATAATTAAACTCAACCAGGTTACTGGGACAAAGAAGAAAAAAATATTAATATGCAATTCTGAATACCTTTGAAGTGAGCTCCATCTTTTCAAGGGTGCTCAAAATTGCAGGAACTCTGAGATGGGATTCTGGATGAGATTCCTATTAGAAAAGGAAACAATACATAAGAGGAAAAGAGTACAGACTTCAAAGACACAAGCAACACAATGAATAAAAGAGCACAGATTTCAAAGACACAAGCAACACAATGAATAAATTAATAAGTTAATCCATTGCCTCTTATATCAAATAGTTAGCCTGCATGCTACAAATCTTTTAAAGAACATGCAATTATTAATTACCTGAATGCTCAATTGTTCTGAAATTCTTAAAAAATTTTCATATTTATCAATTTGAAAATTCCCAAAAACATTATAATTTGACCTGGAAAGATAATAAATACTTTGGACATTTCAAAAAAGTGGAAAGTTGGGCTAACAAATTGGAATTGGGAAAATTAAGCTTACGCAATAATACCTCCTCCTTAAGCAAATAAGAAATATAGAAAGCATCCAAGCAAGTCAGTTCAATAATCAATTATGTGGGAGAAAAACAAGAAGATTGTAAATTCATAATAATCTCAAACCAGATTTAGAACATTTGAATGTTTCAACAAGTAGTGTTTCAAGTTATAACATGGAGATGAAAATCATGAGTTATGGCCCAACGCTTGTAAAAAATCAGGTCTAAGCCTCTAAGGAGGAAGAAAATTCAAATGAATCAAATCTTATGTGTCTTGTGTGCGTAAGACTATCAATACTCCCCAAGTTAAAGAACCAAAAGAATACAAAGCCCATCCCAGGCTCAAAACCTAAGAAGACTAAGGATTCTTAAAATGCACTAGAAATTCAATAAATATCATATCAGTCAATCCATATGAAAGCAAACAACTAAATTAAATATACCTGGTTATGACCCATAGCAGCAGCTACACTATAAATCACTCGTGCATCAGTGAGTTTTTTACAAACAACTAAATTAAATATACCTGGTTATGACCCATAGCAGCAGCTACACTATAAATCACTCGTGCATCAGTGAGTTTTTGACCAGAAAGTATAATGGGATCCTTATCAAAACTGTATGAACATGATATAGAAGATCCAATTCTTTTCATGTGGTTCCTCAAAGGCATTGCCTGCTTCTGGAAATGTCTATGCCTTACAAATTCAGCACTAAAATCAAGCCTCTTACAGTTCATCCACATGCATCCATCACGCCGAGCTGAGAATAACATGTTCACTTAAAACAAAAGTTGATGTCTTAATAGGTTAAAATTAAAAGGTTGTCTGAAAAGCCTTTGATTTTGAAGTAACTTATGGTTACTTTCTTGTATGTTTGTTATTAAGTAAATTGGGCAGTAATAAATGTAACTCGGCCATTAATATGGTTGCTTCCTTTGATTTTTAAGTATTGTGATAATCTCTTGTACACCTATGACTTTGCTATGTGGAAATTCAGAAGCAATAATTTGATAATAACTGTTCAGACCATTTTCATACAAAATCACATAACTAAAAACAAAAAATAACTAATTTTCAATGTTTTGTTTCGCCAATTAATTTGATAATTAAAATTTGCAGCTATCCAAGAATTAGCTAAAGCAAAAAATTTCAGATAATCATAAAAAATTCATACTTGATAACATGGTGAGGGAGAAAAGATAAACAAATGAATCTGTGCAATCTAAAATATAATAATCCAAATAAAAATACTGAAAGTTTATCAAAGTTGTTATGATAATCAGTGCATGCAAAGGAGTAGAGAGAAAAGCCTACTTGCTGAAAATAAAGGGCGGAAAGTTTGAAGCTCCATTTGAATGGATTAGCGAACCAGCGGCACTACATCCATCTTTCTTGCGCTAAACTTCAACCATTGCCTTTATATCTCACCAATCTCTCTCCCCCTTGAGCCCAAGCCCATTCAATCTTGGATATTTTTATAAATAATTTTTAATAAAAAAATATGATTTATCCAATATAATTATTATATTAAAAATATTATTTTTTAATTTATTACATTATCTATTACTTATTATATATAGTATTTATTTATGTAAATTTTGGGGATATGAGTCGAGCAATTTGCAAGTCCGTCTGCAATATCATTGACTTGTCTGAATTTTGCAAATAAAAAAAAAATTAATTATTATTTAATTTTTAAATTTTATCAAAATTAATGAAATGATTCTATATTTAAAAAATTAATTATTTAATTTTTATATTTTGATTCCATAAATAAATTTATCCTTCAATTTACTTTTACCGTGAGATATCTATAAAATGATCGAAACGCCCTTCATTTGTAAGCATCAATTCATTAATTTCGATAAATTTTAAGAAATAAATAATAAATAATTTTAAATTTCTAATTATTTAACAAAAAAATTTTAAGCTTGATTTTTTATAATTATAAATTTATATATAGAAAGAATAAGAAATAGATTATGAGTTTTATTTTAGGATAATATCTCTAATTTAAAAGAAAATAAAAAAAATGATATTTTATATATGAAACATTATTATTTTTTATTTTTTTATTTTTTAAATAAAATTTGTAAAAAATTGAATAAAATAATTAATCCGAAATTAAAATATAAAAATTAAGTAATAAATTTTTTAAAATATAAAAATTATTTTATTAATATTAATAAATTTTAAAAATTAAATAATAATTAACCATAATAAAAATAAGAAAGAGAACACTGAATTTTGGATAAGGCTCATTTTGAAGGTGTCAAACATAAGCCCAACTCAGGCATAAATATATCCATCCATCCATCTACAAATAATCTACGGAAAAGATTTAAAGAAGAGCACGTGCATTCTTTTTTTTCTTTTTTTTTTTTAAGGCACGAAAATGAGTTTGATGTTTGTTTGAAGTACAAAAATTATCATAACGTTACAAAAAACAATTCATTTCTCTTTATTAATTTTACGTTTACTTACTGTTAATTCTTCCTCTGTTTTTTTTTTTTTTTTTTGTGTAAAAATACCCCTTTTTTAAATTACAAAACGATTTTGACGTTTTGTTAACTTTATTTTTCTATATATCCCTATTTCAAATTAATTATAAACTTATTTAATTATTTTTTATTACTTAATTATTAGTGCTTTAATTAATTTTTAAATTAATTATAATATTTTTTAAAATAATTTTTATTAAATAAATTTCAGTTTGAAATTATATTTAAATTTTTTATCTTTTCATGTAAATTTAGAGAATAATTAATTAAACATAATTTATATTATATAGCTTTACATCATTTTATTCTTTTTTATATTTTTTTTTTATTTAATTTAGATTTTTTAAAAATTTTAATAGATGATAAATAAATTATTTCAAAATATTTTAGCATGTGACAATTAACAATTTTGTGAATTTATTTACTTTTATAAGAGCATCTCTAATAATACTTTTTCTTTTAAATAGTATCTTTAAAATGAATAAAAAACATCTTAATAAATTTTTAAATATGAAGAGTATAGTTTATTAAAAAAAATTATGAAGAGTATAAATTTTTTTGAGTATAAATTTTTTTTAAGTCTAATAAATTCTTTAAATTTTAATTTTAATTTTTGCTTTTTTCCATAAAGCAGTAGGGTTTTTAATTTTTTCCCTCTTTTTTATTTTACAATATTCTCTTCTTTTTATTTAATGAGAGAATTAATAAATAGCATATATAAAAAATTATAAAATTTAAAAAATTGATTCTCTAAATATAAATAATGAAATTTATTTTTTATTTTAAATTTAAATAATAAAAAATTCATAGTTTTTTATTATTAAAGAGTTTGAGACGTATCAATTCTCTTAATAAGTTTCTTTTAAGCATATTGTTAGTAATAATTTTTTATTAAATATATGTTTTTTATGTGTCCTTGTTCATTAAATTCTTAGAGTTTTTTATTTTATTTTTGATATTCCATTGTATCAAATTTTATAAAAATACTATTTTTAATCAAGTTATATTAAAATAATTTTTTTCATAATTTAGGTTAATTATTTATCATGTTAATAAAAAGTATGAGTTCAATTTCTTTTTCATTTTCTCTAAATTAGACATCTATTATTATATTATAATAGGATTTATTTTTATTTTTTATAAATTCTAATAAAACAACCCATCCATCAAATTTTCACATTCTCTATTAAATTTTGATAGTTTGTTAAATTTTTTATATATTTTTTTCATTTAAATTCTTTAATTTTATTTATTTATAGAAACAAATTTTATGAAAATATTATTTTAATCAAATTTTTAATGTAACTTAATTATATATCATGTTCGCTAAGTTATATACATACATACTATTATTATTATTATTAGTATTATTATTATTATTAGAGATAAGATACTATTTTAATCCTAATATTTAACTTTAAAAGCATATACACTTGATATTTTTCAAGATACAAGTTTAACCCTATGTAATACCCTAAAAAAAAATTTGCATAACAAATTTATGTGAAAATAAATTCTTAGTATATGGATTAAAATTATCGAAATAGCTAAGGATAATTTTAAAAACTCAATTAGAACGAAAACGAGAAAATTTTCCGGAAATCGTCAGTATCGATATCACTGCCGTAAAAATAGCAGTTCGGTCGACGGATGAATTTATGATTTTGGCAAGAGGATAAATGATTTTTTATATTCATGTGTGAATACAGTAAAAAGAAATATGAAAAAATATTTAAGAACACTGATAAAGTAAGCGATGACAAAACCATAAATAAATGAAACTTTGGGTGAATAGTGAAAATTTGACAGTCTAAGTTTCAGAACAACTCTGAAACTATTTTTATTAAATAGTATTAATAAAAATAAGATATTTGAATATTCACTTTGAATTCTAATTCCCGACAGAATTATCGGAATAATTTACTGAGCGAAAAAGGACCAAAAATAAATTTTAAAAAATTGAAGGACTAAAAGGATAATTTATCAATTTTGTCTTACTATAAAAGCAAGACTTAACCAAAAAAAATTTTGATTTCTTCTTCTCCACCCGTGACCAAATTTCTTCCTTCCCATTTGATTTTGTTTTTCTTGATTTGTGAAAGAAAAGTGTTGGAAATCAAAAACTAAAACCATACAAACATTTAACTACCAAATTAAGCAATGGAAAATTAAGAAATGGAAAATTAAGAAAAATTCAAGAATTCCAAGGAGCAAATTTCGGCCATTTGAGGATTTTTGGGTAAGTTGTTTGTTTATTGATTTTTATGGTTTAATTATGTTAATTTGATGATAATAGGATTAGGTAAATGATTTAATTATATCAATTAATGTATTAAACAATTTTTCCTAATTTTTAAACTGTAAAATGAAGTTGTGAGTTTGGAAATTGAGTATATAAATTAGGATGTGTAAATTGACTATAGAATAAGTTAATTGGGTATTAATTGATGTTCGTATCATTATAGAAAATTCGTTTGGAGAAAATCACCGATTTTGGCCTAAACCGAGGATTTGAGAAATTGGGTAGCAAATCTATTGTGCTTGGTGATTTGGAGTGTTAGGTGAGTTTTTTATGCATCAAATTACTTGCCTAAATTGATAAAATGCCATTTGGATTCCAATTGTGAAAAATGGTTCTTGGCCGAACCTAATTAGGGCAAATTGCCTAAAGTTTGTGCTTGATTTTTGACTTATGTTTCCTTGTCTATTTGATTCAATTGTTGAAGATTATTGAGTTGTGGTTATTGCCTATAAATTACTTTCCATGTGCTTGTTTATTGATAATTGGGGCAATGTCAATATTGCACCAAATCCATGCCGAAAAATCCGTAAGCCAACCATTTGAATGCCACCGTCGCCAACGATAATGGCATGCCAATTGCGTCAACTTTTTTGCCGCAAATGACCAAATTATGTTTATTCTTATTTTTTGTCGTTAGACCTTTGGTCATCATTTAATTGATTATTATTGATGTTTCATTGATTTTATGCTCATTAAATTGATTCTAATGAGTTATTGATACTTGTCTTGCCATTGATTCTATTGATTGATTGATATTGAGCTTGTTGAGATGGAGGATACCATTGTTGCATAATGGTGTCCATTGATAAGTTTCTTTCTCATATTGATCTTAATGTGGTACGACAGAGCTACCAATCTGACAGGGTAGTGGAAAAATATTGTCGGCCTTATGCATATTATATTATTGGTACCCTAGCTAGGAAGGGTTATGGTCCTGGCCATAAGACCTGATCATTCTTATGTTTATTAATATTGATATACTGGAGACTGTATGTTCACATATAGTCCACATTGATGCTACTGAAGATTGTATAATTTCATATAACCAATCTCTTTATCTGTCTTTTCCTTATTGTACCGAGCCTATGATATTTTTATTGGGCTATTCTGGCACTTTCTGTCACTATTTTCTGTAAATTATTTATATCGAGCTTTTAATATCATTAAATCTTCTGTTAACCTTATATTTATTGGCAATGCATATAGATTCACTGAGTATCATATATACTCACCCTCTCACTGTTTGCCCTCTGCAGGTGCAGAGTAGGAGGCAGAACTCCACCACATTTGACTCTCTGTGGATTCTGCAGATCTAATGTCAAAGTAATATTATGAACATTGTATTATTTTTGTATGTTCATATCCTAGTTGCTATATGGGTTTTATACGGTATAGTTAATATATGAACATGTATGTATGGGAATATTGGAGATTATTAATGATATGAATATGGTATTTACAGAATGAATAGTATTATATGAGTGATTGGACATATATACTATTATGTGATTGATGATGGGTTTTCGCTGTAATATTGGTTATAATTATATTTTCTCTGCAATATTGTGAGTGATTGCATAGTATGAGATTGATGTGGGTTCTACGGGTGTTGGTCGTCTCGGCATCTCCCACACCCTAGGACCGTTGAGATCCAGAAACTGGTCGTGATAGAGGTGGTATCTGTCACGACCTATCTCGGAAGTCGTGACGGTCCTAGGGTACGGGTGATGCATAGGCGACCAGTACCACGTAGAACCCAAAAGACTATCTATATGGCATGCAACACATAAATTATAACTTAAATAAATATAAAATGCTGAAGAAAATTCGACAGCATTTCCCTTAAAATAGAACTATGCCCAAAATCAGAAATAAGAAAAACACTTCTATAAAATTCACAAACATCCTAATAACTGATCCCTCATGGATCTCCATCAACAATCTCCAAAATCAATATATATATAACATCTCAATTAGATAAAACTTATTCAAACATCAATTATAATCAACATATATATATATATGCAAATTTATCATTATCTACATGCCAAAATCTAAATACAGTACCATTGAACTATTCTAAGTATTTTCTATTACATTACTTTAAGGTTTGAATTATACATGTAATAGACCTCCAAGGAAGAAGAAAACGTTGCCAATGGAATACGGGCCTCACCGAAGACCTGAAATCAACAACCACTAAAAGAATGAGTATAAAAATACTCAGTGAGTTCATAAGCATAAAAATGCAGTAAATGCATTATGATAAATATTTGTACCATTATGATATATGTATATATAATACTATAGCATGTGAATAATAATGGTATTAACTGTAAAAATAACAATATATAATAACTATGTAAGTAATAACAGGTAGCACATATATGATATCACAGGATTTGGGTCACTTTGAACTTTTATAATCAGCACTATCATAAAGTGCATAACACTAGGGAATACAACGTCCCTCCCTAGCAAG
>CANXYC010173266.1:0-13714 GCA_948193065.1 Aleurites moluccanus
GATATGCTTGATGAAGATTATTGAGTTGTGGTTGTTGACTATAAATTGCTTTCCATGTGTATGTTTATTGATAATTGGGGCAATATCAATATTGCACCAAAACCATGCCGAAAAATCTGTAGGCCGACCATTTGAATGCCACCGTCGCCAGTGACAATGGCATGCCAATTGCGTAAACTTCTTGGCTGCAAATGACCATTTATGTTTGTTTCCATTTTTGGTCGTTAGACCTTTGATCATCGTTTAATCAATTATTATTGATGTCTTATTGACTTTATGCTCATTAAATAAAATTCTAATGAGTTATTGATACATGGCGATGCCATTAATTTGAAATGGTATCTATTGATGTGTGTATTGCTTCTATTGATTCCGAGGTGATTTGACAGAGTTCCCGTTTCGACAGGGTAGTGAGTTTATGCTGTCGGCTTTGTACACATTGTATTGATTGATACCCTGTACTAGGAAGGGATGTCCTAGTCATAAGACTCGTACAGTCTTATGTTTATATATATTTATATAGTGATTTGTGCTTGGCACATTTCTATGCGTTTCATGGTTCTATATCTATCATTTCCATCTCATTCATGTGATTTTGATTCTATTGATATGATTGTTTACTTACAGTCATATTCTGTACTTTCTTTTTGTATTTATAGAGACTCTGAGCAGATTGATCCATTTATTTCATCTGCCTACTGCTTATTGATATTCCATTATCTGTTATTTGTCGATGCATATTAGATTCACTGAGTATCATATATACTCACCCTCTCATTGTTTACTCTCAGGTGCATAGTAAGAGGTAGATATCTCAGCTCTTTTGGCTCTCTGTGGATTCTGTAGATCTTGTGTCAATGTAATATTATGAACACTGTATTATTTTGTATGTTCATATCCTAGCTGCTCCATGGGTTTTGTATAGTATAGTTAGAGTATGAACATTGTATGTATGAGAATATTAGAGATTATAAATGATATGATATGGAAGTTTCAAAAAGTTGCAAAATGAATGATAGAATAACATAATGATTAATGTTTATGTGAGTGAATAGGTATATATTCTATTATGTGATTGATGATGAGTAAGATATATTTTTGTTGTAATATTGTTATAAGATTGATGTGATTGATGGGTTCTATGGGTGCCGGTCGCCTTGGCATCTCCTGCACCCTAGGACCGTCATGATCCGTCAATAGGTCGTGACAACTTACAGTCATATTTTGTACTTCATTCTGTGTTACAGAGATTCTGAGCAGACTGATATTATTATTTCATCTGCCTATTGTCGATTGATATTCCATTACTCATTTTAATGGTCGATGCATATTAGATTCACTAAGTATCATATATACTTACCCTCTCATTGTTTACCCTCTTAGGTGCAGAGTAGGAGGCAGATATCCCAGCTTTTGACTCTTTGTGGATTCTGCAGTGATTTTAGTAGTGTAATTTTTTTAAACACTAATTATTTTTGTATGTTCATATCCTTGCTGCTCCATGGGTTTTGTACGGTATAGTTAGTGTATGAACATGTATGTATGGGAATATTGAAGATTATTAATGATATGATATGGAAATTTCAGAAAGTTTCAGAATGAATGTCAGAGTGTCAGAATGAATAGTATATGTGAGTGAATGGTTTTATACTATTATGTGATTGATGATGGGTATAGATAAGGTATGTTGTTCCGCTGCGATATTGTGATTGCATGGTAGTGATTGATGGGTTCTACGGGTGCCTGTCGCCTCGACATCTCCCACACCCTAGGACCGTCGCGACCCTGCCCCCCGAGCGGGTCATGACACCTATGCATATGAAGCATATGGAAATGGAATGGCACGTTGTAATACCCTAGGGAGTCATAACTTATATGCATGAATTAATTCTCAGTATATAGTTTAAAGGCATTGAAATGATGGGAAATAATTTTAGAGATATAGTTAGAAAACGAACAAATTACTTTTCCTGAAATTGGCAATGTCGGGAATACTGCCGAGAAATTAGTTGTCCGGTCAACAGATGAATTTCTGATTCTGACCAGGGGTAAAAGATCACATAAATGCATGTGTAATTTTGGTAAAAAGAAAGAGATGAAAAATATTTAGGAACACTGAAAAAGTAACCAATGGCAAAACTGTAAATAAATAAAACTTTAAGGTGAATAGTGGAAATGAGTCTGTCTGAGTTATAGAATGACTATAAAACTATTTTTATAAATAAGTATAAATTAAAATAAGTCTTTTGATTCCCTACTTTGAAATCTAAATCCTAACAGAATTGTCAGAATAAATTACAGAAGAAGTTGGGGTCAAAGTATAATTACTTAGAAGTTTAAGGATTAAAATATAATTTGCCATTTTAACTTAATATAAAAGCAACACTTTGAGAAATTTCTGCCATCTTCTTCCCTTCTTATTCAAGTGGCCGAACCACTTCTTGATTCTTCTTCCTCCATTTTTCTTCATTTCTAACCAAGTTTCCTTAAGAAAATTCATAGAAAACCTAACTACAAGCTTTGTTCTTCCATTCCCCACCATTAACTTGCTTGGAAAGCTGAAGAAATTCAAGGAATAATTGCTTGAAGATTTTGGCTTCTTCACTCATTTGAGGTAACCAATTGATTTGTTTGTTTTTATGGTTCATTTAGATGATTTAGAAGTTGAATTGAATGGGTTTTTGGTTAGATTACATCAATTGATGCATTTGGACAGAAAACCCTAAATTGCCTAACCTAATTGAAGTTGTATGAATGAGCTATATTAATTAGTGTTAGGTTGTGTTAATTGATCTTAAAATATGTTAATTGGAGGCCATTAGATAACTAATTGATGGTTGTTTTGGTGTAGAAAACAAGAATTGTCAAAGTTGTGCATTTTGCCTTCTTTAAAGATTTGTGGTGGAAATCAATTTTCTAAGGCAATTGGAAGCCTTAGGTTAGTTCTATATGCATCATTTGACATGTATTATGAATTGAAAATTGATTTGGAAACCATATGGAAAAACTCCATTTTGGCCGAACCTATAATCAATATTCATTGCCTTGATTTTCTTTGGTTTTTCCTTTGAATTCCTTAGCCAATTTGATGCCTTTAATGTTGTTTAATACTGTATAATTGATGCCTATTGTGTTATTGACAATGTGAACTTGTTGTTGGTTGAATTGGGCATGTCAAATTTGCACCAAACCATAACCTAATGGCTTGCCCTTTTGTGCCCACCAAGTGTTTGACAAAATGCCTAGTTGTTTTTGCCTTGGCCTATTGCTTTGTTTTCCATAAGCCTACCAATTGAATGCCATCGTCGACAGCAACATTGGCATACCAATTGGCCTACCGATTTCCTTTGTCGAACCAACCTTTGTTCCATACCTTTGTTGTTTACTATACTACTTATCATTAATTGTATATCGTATATTGCAATGTCACTGGTTCCATTGCTATTTGAGTTGAAAGATATTGAGCTTATTGTTATTGATGATACCATTGTTGTATAATGGTGTCTATTGATATGATGTTCACTTGTATTGACCTAAATGTGGTCTGACAGAGCTATCACTCCGACAGGGTAGTGGGTACATACTATCGGCAATGTGCACATTGATATTGATGCCCTAGTTGGGAAGGGTTATTGGTCCTGGCCATAAGACCTGATCAGTCTTATGCTTACTTGATATGAGATCAATTGTGTGATTACACATAATCTATGTGTTTCAGGGCCCTATATCTGTCTTACCATATGATTCCATGCTATTCATATGACCATTGATATTCTTGTCAGATTCTGATATTGATTCTGTAAACCATCATGATTGATATTGTTTCCATTGTTCCTTTATTACTATGTATCATTGACCCATCCTATTTGATTTGCGATGCATATAGATTCACTGAGTATCATATATACTCACCTTTTTCTCTGTTTAACCATTTCAGGAAAGGAGTAGATTGCATAATCCCATCTTTAGACATCCGAGGATTTCTGCTTGCTGTCATTTCAAGTAAATATTATATATATTTTTTATTTTGGTGTTCATGTTCTGGCTGCTCCATAGGGTATGTATGGGTTAGTTAGGATATGAACATGTATATGTATGTGGTGATGTTTTATGGTATATGATGATATTAAGATATGTTATAATGATTGTTACAGCTCACTGCACTTGATTGCAGAAAGAATTGCAGAATGACATAATATATGGTAACTAAGTAAAATGGATAATAAATTGATAGTTATAGATTATGCATGTGATACTGGGTTCTATGAGTACCGGTCGCCATTGGCATCTCCTGCATCCTAGGACCGTCACGATCCATAAATGAGTCATGACACACATAGACTATGCACCAAAGGTTATGAAGCATTTAATTGTCAAGATCCGTTTCCGGATCGCGACGGTCCTAGGGCACGGGAGATGCCAATGGCGACCGGCACCCGTAGAACCCAATATCACATGCATAATCTATAAACCACAATATATTATTCATTTTAGTTAATTACCATCTATTCTGTTATTCTGTAAATTTTTGCAATTGGCTGTAACCATCAAAATATCATATCATACATTATCATATAACTCAAAATATCATCAACAATATATATATATATATATATATATATATATATGTTCATTTCCTAGCTAACCCATATATACCCTATGGAGCAGCTAGATAATGAACATTAAAATAATAATAATAATAATACAAATATCAGAGTATATACATCAACTGCTAGCAGATATCCCTGGATGATAGATGACAGGAATCTACAATCTACTCCTCTCCTAAAATGGTTAAACAAATAAAAGATGAGTATAGATGATACTCAGTGAATCTACATGCATCCACAATAATTAGTAGGCAATAATGGCATATAGATATCAATAATACAGATATAATGTACATAATCGATATCGGTTACAGAATAGCCAATAAATACAATGTAGGCTCGGTGTCATATGGAAAGACAGATAAAGGGATGGATTGTATTAAAAAAAAATCATACAATCTCCAGTAATCTGTATAGACCATATAGATCTCCAGTAACATATCAGTATCAGTAAGCATAAGGCTGATCAGACCCTATGTCCAGGACCATAACCCCTCCTAGCTAGGGCATCAGCAATACAATGTGCACATCGCCGATAGTATTTCCTCACTATCTTGTCAGATCGGTAGCTCTGTCAAGCCACATAAGGGTTAATATAACAAGGGTTACCATTATGCAACAATGGCATCCTCCAATCAATCAGTCCAATATTAGTCAATTCAATTATCAATAAGAACAATGGCAATGCTATAGATAACATACAATCAATGATAAATGGTTTGGCAATTAAGAAAGACATGGAACAAAAGTTGGTTCGGTGGCGAAAAATGGTAGGTCAATTGGCATGCCAACGTCACTAGCGACAATGGCATTCAAATGTAGGCCTATGGAATACAAAACAATAGGCCAAAGGCAAATGAACTAGGCATTTCATCAAACACATGGTGGGCATACAATGGCAAGCCAATAGGTTAGGTTTAGGTGCAAACTTGACTTGCCCAATTCAATCAACACAAAGCCACATTGCCAACAAAGGTATAGGCATCAAAGAATCACAATTAAACAACATAAAATGAGGTCAAATTGGCTATGGAATTCATGAAGAAAACAAGCAAAAACAAGGCATGGTGAATAGTACCATACATTCGGCCAAAATGAGGTTTTTATACAAGGATTCAAACTTCAATTTCAATGCAATAGACATGTTATTTGATGCAATATAGACTCATCTAAAGCTTCAAATCCCTTTGAACAAGCCAATTCCACTCCAAATCACCAAATGGGCTATATAACACACCTTTGTCAAATCTTCAATTCTACATTAAACCAACCATCAATTAGTTGCCTATTCACATCCAATTAACATATTCTAACATCAATTAACACAATCAAACACTAAATCATCAACCTATTTCTTACAACTTCAATTTAGGCTAACCAAATTAGGCATTTCTACAAATTTGCATCAATTGATGCAATATAACACTAAACCCATCTAATTCAACCTAAATAACATCCAAATAAACCAAAAGATTGAACAAAGAAATGGATTACCTAAAATGGAGGAAATGGCTGAAATATTTGATGAATAAATCCTTGAAATCCTTTAGTTTTCCAAGCAATCCAATGATGAAAAATGGTAGAATGAGTGTTGTATTCAAGTTTTCTATGATTTTTCCTAAAGAAATTAGGTTGGAAATGAAGAATGAGAAGGAAGAAGAGCAAGACAATGGTTCGACCAAGAAATGAACAAAGGAAGAAGATGATAGCCATTTTGTCTAAGTCATTCTTTTATACAAAAATCAATTGAAAAATTATAACTTAATCCCCGAACTCTCATTAGTTACACTTTTGATCCAAAATCTTCTGTAATTTATTCTGTCAATTCCGTCAGGATTTAGATTTCAAAGTAGGAAATCAATAGGCTTATTTTAATTTATACTTATTTATAAAAATAGTTCTGGAGTCATTCTGTAATCCCCACTGATCAATTTCTACTATTCACCTTCAACTTTCATTTATTTACAATTATGCCATTAGTTACTTTTTTAGTGTTTCTAAATGATTTTCACTTCTTTCTTTTTGCCAAAATTACACATAAATTATGGTGATCTTTTACCTCCATGTCAACTTCAAAAATTCTTCTGTTGACCAGGCTGCTAATTTCTCGGCAGTGTTCCCGACACCGCCATTTTTCGAAAAAGTAACAAGTTCGCTTTCTAACTGTGTCTCTAAAATTATTTCCCACATTTCAAGACTAATGAATCACAAAATGAGAATTAATCATGTATGTGAGTTAGGAATTTATAGGGTATTACAATTGGCTTGTCAAATTGTGCCCACCAAGTGTTTGATTAAATGCCTAGTTATTTTTGCCTTGGCCTATTGCTCTGTATTCCATAGGCCTACCAATTGAATGCCATCGTCGCCAGCTACATTGGCATACCAATTGGCCTACCGATTTCCTTTGTCGAACCAACCTTTGTTCCATACCTTTGTTGTTTACCATAACCCTTATCCTTGATTGTATATTGTATATTGCAATGCCTTTGATTCAAATGCCATTTGATTTGAAAGATATTGAGTTTAATGCCATTGATGATACCATTGTTGCAAAATGGTGTCTATTGATATGATATTCATTTGTATTGACCTAAATATAGTTTGACAGAGCTACCGATCCGACAAGGTAGTGGGTACATACTGTTGACACTGTGCACATTGATATTGATGACCTAGCTGTGAAGGGTTATTGGTCCCGGCCATAGGACCTGATCAGTCTTATGCTTACTTGATATGTGATCGACTGCGTGATTACACATAGTCTACATGTTACAGGTCCCTATATTTGTCTTACCATATGATTCCATGACTTTGATATGACCATTGATAGTCCTATTGATTCATGATACTGATCCTGTAAACCAACATGATTGACACTGTTCCATTATTCCTTTATCATGTATATATATATCATTGTTCCATCCTATTTGACTTGTGATGCATATAGATTCACTGAGTATCTTATATACTCACCTTTTCTTTGTTTAACCATTTCAAGATAGGAGTAGACTGCAGAATCCCATCGTCTATCATCCGAGGATTTATGCTTGCTGTCATTTGATGTATATATTATGAATTCTGTATTTTGATGTTCATAATCTAGCTGCTCCATGGGGTATGTATGGGATAGTTAGGATATGAACATTCATATATATGTTATGATATTATATAAGATATGTGATGATTAAATGGTATGATATAATGATTGTTACAGCCAATTGCATTAAATTACAGTAAGAATTATAGAATGATAGAATGAATGGTAACTAAGTAAAATGGATAATTAATTGATGGTTATAGATTATACATGTGATACTGGGTTCTATGGGTGTCGGTCGCCATCGGCATCTCCCGCATCCTAAGACTATCGTGATCCAAAAATAGGTTGTGACATGATATGGTAGTGGGTGAGAACCATCAGCAATGTGCACATTGAATTAATTCTTAATCCTAACTAGGAAGGGTTAAATTCTGGCCATAAAGTTTGACCAGCCTTATGTCATTTCACGAGTTTAAGCTACTGAAAATATAGTTAATGAGATTTATACGAGTACGAGACCCTATATATGTTATGTTTTATTTTTCCATAATACCTATTCTTTGATTATGTGACTTTAATTCCATTGCTTGTTCTTTTGTTACCATTATCTTGGTATGAACATTTGGTGGATTAAATTGTCCCTTACCTAATCTTTTTTGCATAATAGTATATTTATAGCTCACTGAGTTATAAAACTCACCCCTTTAGTGGTTTGACATTTTTCAGGGCAGAGGTAAATAGTAGCGGTTCCGAGGTTTTATTCTTCTTCAAAGGAACTAGACTTCCTTATTATGTAAGTATCTTTAAAGTTAACTCTTTTATTGTATATTAGAAGCTTTATGGTTAAATAGACTAGTTATTAATTATTATGTATGATATGTTGATATAAATAATATAAATTAGTTAATTAGCATATTATAGGCTATATAATTAAATGTTTAATAATGGTTTGTGTTAGCCCTCTTAGGCTTAATGTTAATTTTGATGATAACAAAATAATATAAATGTGTTATTTGAGCTAACATTTTATTTGAGTTGGTTAACGCATGAGAAATTATGACCATTGCTCAATTATAGATTAACACATTCAAAAGGTCTTGAATGACATTTAAAGAGAAGCCATTAAGTACACATGCTTAGGGGGATCAAACTTGGAGAAGTACATAAGACAATTCTAGATTGTTGGTATGTCGCGGGCACGATAAGTGGAAGTCGCGGGTGCGACATGGTAGTCATAATCATGACATTTATTCAAGAAGAAATCAGTAGATCTAGTAGCCTCAAACCAAAATTGAGCATGAAGTCGCTGGTGCGACTGTTGGAATCGCGAGCACAACTAGAGGAAGTTGAAGACATGACACCGGAAAACTGACAGACTTGCACAAAGTCTGATTTGATGCTAACTTCTGTATAAATTGGGAGAAGCTAATAGGACAAACCATATATGGATGGAAAGATATGGATGTCTAGTTTTATGAATAAAAATTAGATTGAGCATTGGACATTGGAAAATGAAGATATGAATTTTTGAAGGAATTATGCTCAAACTGATAGACAAAGACAGAATTAATAGCCAACTTGAAAATATTGCTGGGAATTATAGAAGAAGAGTTTAACCATTCCATTCCATATAGTAGTATCTCTGGAAGTCTACTTCAATATGGAAAAAGAATCAAGTGATTTTGAGCTCTATAGAAGGAGAAATTGAAGAATTAGTGAAGCATGCTCAAATTGTCTTATAGATTGGAGCAATAAAATGTTATGATTTTTTAAGACATAAATATGGACTATTTAGGAGTTTTGATAACTACAAATTGTATTAGACATCTCAAAGTTTTTAACAAAAAAAATGGTACATGATTTAGAGTTGTATAACTTGATATATAAAGAAACAAATTTGCAAGTGTGACACTAGAAGTCGCAGGCGCGACGTTTCTTCAAAAAGGTCCAGTAGCAAAATGCCACTTTAGTCGCGGGCGCGACCTCTACGACACTGACGAAAAAAATAACTGTTGGAAAGGGTTCTAACAGCTATATTTTGGATCCTAGCGGTCATATTTGATGTTGGGCTATAAATACAAGTTGTTTTGAAGCTTAAGAAGGTTAGAAAATAAGAGAATAACAATTGAAATCATTGAATTAAGATTTTGCATTAAAATCATTCTTGTATATATCTTAGAAAGCCTATATTTGTAAAGCATCAATTTGTGAGCTTTAAATTGTAAAATCCTTGAGTTCATTAAGACTCATTAATTATTTGAGAGTTAGGTAAACTCTAGGGAAATTCTTTCTCTTCTTCTTTTATATTTCTTCAAGGATTTGAGTATGAGCCAAATAGGAAAACACTTGTATAGGTTGAGTGTAAGCCTTTGTAAAACACTTGTAAGGTTTGAGTGTTAGCCGAAACACTTGGTTTGATTTTACACCCATAAAAGGATCGGTTAAGGGAACTCTCAAGTGTGATCTTGAGGAGTGGATGTAGGCAAGGTTGTCGAACCACTATAAATTCTTGTGTTCTTTCTTCTTCCCTTTCCTTACTTCTCTTTGTAAATTTTAATTTGTTGTTAATTCTGCAAACAACCAATTCACCCCCCTCTTGGTTGCCAAAGGGACTAATAGTTTTAAATATGAAAAAAATATATGTTGGAGTTGAGATGAGAATGAAATATGAAAACTGATGGTTGATGAGTTTATAATAGGGGGTTCTACGAGTGTTAGTTATGTAGGTAGGTCCCACATCCTAGGATCATCATGTTCCATTTTTGGGACATGACATCTCTTGACCATAATGATTATTTGAGATTACTTAACCATGATTATTTATGAAAGGCATATGTGATAGAACGCCTTTCCCAATGAGGGAGATTTCATTGGTCTTGTGTACATTAAGAACCTAGATGATAAGGTTGTTATTAATATTCTATTTAGAGGGGATGAGGAGCTCTAGGCATATGGTTGCACAAGCATACATCATGTGATGGGAACGTTTGCTTCCCAATTTATTATGATGTGATACTCAGTTCTATCTTATGTAATTATTTGATAGTGCCAATTCTTAATGGCACTTTATGTTCTTGAATGAAAGCTTATGATTTCTCAAATACTTATGTATATGTACATGATTATGATATTTAAAGTTGCTTAGCATAACCTAAGACATTAAAATTATTCATAACTTATTGAGCTAAAGGCTCACCCCCACTTCATATTGTGATTTTCAAGTGCTAATGTAGCTTCAGAAAAAGATCATCTAAAAGATAGAGATTTTTTATTTCTTCTTTATAAGAAGCCTTTTGAATGTAATTATTTGAATGATATTTTGGATTGTATATATATGTTTAATGAATTGTTCACTCTTAGATATGATTAGATTTTCCCTTTGATATGAATGGTATAGATATAATTTTGTATGTATATACGTCTAATGAATGGTTCATTTTTAGAAGCTCCATAGAATGTATGATATAGATATGATTTTATATGTCATCCATAACATTATCGAACTTTCCCTTTGTTTCTTATGGATCGTAAGCTGGCTTTTGATCGATAGGAAACAAGTGAAAATATAATGGATTATTGATGATTTATAAGAATATAAATGATTTGTATGATTTAAGTATATATATGTATATAATGTTCAACTCATGTTAGTTAAGGGTTTTATGGTGGTCTTACGCCTACACTTGCCTTAAGACTATCACACTTTTGGAGTGGGAGTGCAACAAATTTGTATTAAATATAATTAGTTATTAAGTTTTTCAAATTTTTTTATAATTTAAAAATTATCACACCTAGACTGCAATAAATCGACATGTAAAAAATATTTGGATTTACCAACTTGAATTGGAAGATCGAAGAAGGAAATATTTAATCATATTAAGGATTGAATATGAAAAAGGTAACAGGGTGGAAGAAGAAGTTTCTATCTATGGCCAAAAAATAGATTTAATTAAGTTAGTTACTCAAGTAATTCTGAATTATGTGATGAGTTGCTTCAAAATTCCAACAACTATGTGTGATGAGATTCATGGTTTGGTCAATAGATTTTTATAGGGTAGTTCCACCATAGAAAGGGGTATCTATTAGGCATCTAGGGAGCAGCTCTACATATCCAAAGAAAAAAAAGGATTGGGATTTCATTTACTTCATATCTTCAACTTAGCTTTCCTTACACAGCTGGGCTGGAAAATCCTCTCAAGTCTAAATTCTCTTTGTGCTTGAGTCATTAAATCATGGTATTTTCCAAATTCCTCTTTCATGAAGGCAACTGTTGGTTTTTCTCCATCTTATGTTTATAGAAGCATTATTGAAACTAGGTGGATTTTGGAAGAAGATGTGATATAAAGAGTTGGTAATGGGGTTAATGTCAAAATTTTCAATGATAAATGGATTCAAGGCTAGTCAGAATGGTTATCTTTCTCATCTGATGGTCCTTTATATATAGATGCGAGAGTTGCAGAGTTGATCAATTTTGAAGGCCAACGGTGGAGATCAGGTTTCATCCGAGAGAATTTTTCAAATTTTGAGGCAAATGCTATTCTTAATTCTGCCTATGCAAGGATAATAATATTCCTTTACAAATTTTTTCTTTTTTTTTTATATCAAACATATTATATTTTTAATATATTTTTCCTATTTTTATTGTCTTTTATAGTGTAATATCTGTCATTTTTTTGTTATTTTATTAATTGTAAGTTTGTTGAATTAATTGAGGATATAAAATGTGTTGAGGGAATCAAGAATTTCTGTATGCAGGCAGGATTTTTGTGAGGCTGATTTCATGATTTAAAGGAATAATTTGATAAAGTGTAAAACATAAAAGTTATATATCTATATCTCATCTTTAATTCTATAAAATAGTTCTGTAAAATTCTGTATGTGTAAAGAGTTATGCCTCCTTGACCAGAACCTGTCTGGTTCATTATTTTCTGCAGAAATCTGAATATGTTTGATTTTTCTAGGAATGATTGAGACTGAATGAGCCAAAAGTGTAAACATGAGAAATGTTCCTTTATGTGTTATTATATTTTCTATAAATTTCAGGAGAATTGGATAAGTATAACTCAGTGGAGAGTAGAATTACTCAGACCTGTTCGGATGAGTTTAGGCAGTAAAGTCAGGGTGAATTTTAGAAATTCGTCATGATTTGTGTAGATATTCGTTTGATTTGAAATTTGGATATGTTGGACCCCTGAGTATCTATTTTAAGTGACAAAAAGAATCAAGAAGTTTGATGTTCGCAGCTCAATTGCGAGTTGATTAAATATAAGTTGTCGAGAAAGGGTTCCAGCTCGGCAGAATCTGGTATTTGCGAGCCGAAAATGCGAAGTGGCATTTGAGAGCCGGCAATTACGAGGAGGCAGTTCGCGAGGCAAGTTTTGCGAAAAGGCATATGCGAGGTCGCATATGTGAAGTGGAGTTAGGCGAGGAGAGTTTGGCGAAGAGGCATTGCCAAGGTGGTGTAACACCTTAGCCTAAACCCTTATAGGGACCTTTAGGGAAATTATTTTCCTTTCTTTATGACATGTTAATATGATATGTGAATGCATGGAATTTATATTTATGCATGTTATATGACCTAATTTTTAGGCCTAGAATTGGTTTGAAGTCTGTTAGGACTCAATCGGGTAAGTTTGAAATTTTTGGTAATCGGGGGACTAAATTGTAATTTTGCAGTTTTTCGAGATTTTATGAATTTAACAGTATATTTGAGTAAAGGAAAGAATAAAAGTGAATGTAAATGATTTTATTTTATTTATTTGAAGATTATATGGAAAAATATACCCGGTTGGAGACAATTTCGGGAAAACAGCTCAACAGGGGCATTTGAGTGGTTTCGGTGAATATTAAGGACCTTATTATAATTTTATCATTTATATGGGATTATAAGGTGTGTGTGATTCTATGATAACAGTTTAGGCTTGATTAAATCTAGCCGTTGGATTAAATGATGGAAAATCGGACGGTTGGATCGTTCGGGAGCATTTTAGCTATCGTAAGCTTATCTTATTGGATTTTTGCCCTAAGGATTATGATTTGGTGTGGGTAATCTGATTTGTAC
>CANXYC010173292.1:0-14749 GCA_948193065.1 Aleurites moluccanus
TCCAATAATAAACACCAATCAATACATTTATATATCAAGGATTCAATTAACAATGGCTACATAATCAAGAAACTTTAATAATAATACAATTTCTTAGGGAAGATTCAAGGAAACAATATACAAAGACAACAAGTAAAGAAACATATATATTACTCACTCCAAAATTCCAATATGTCCAACCACCTAGCATAAACTAAAAGGGTGGTCTTCCACTTCCTTGTATTTTCCTTTATCTCTCCTTTATGTAGCTATAACAATCATAAATCTCAATTTAGAATCATAAATCTCAATTTAGAAACCTAATTACATTAAAATATAACAAGCAAACCTAAATTCTAAACAACATTCAGAAATCCTGAAATTTCTACCTGAGCATATCCTGATATTTCACTTATAACTCATTATGTGCATATCCAAATTCTACTCTGTTTTCACTTAATTTTAGCTAAGACATAACGACATATTTCTCATGTTTTTACTTTCCCTTGATTTGGATCCTAAGGTCTTTATATTTACCAATTTTAGAAGAGTTATACTTCTGAAATCCATAGCCCGAGCTAGTCTGTCTCAGGGGTTCATAGTTAATAATACAGTGAGAATTTGACAAAACTTTTGAAATACAAAATATTTATGACATACATATATACAACTTTTATGTTTTTAATATTGTCAAATTCCTATATTAAAAGCCTCAAAACTTAGCTCCAACTTTCTGCTGAGTCTCAAGAATTTCACAGAAATGAAACCCTATCCGAGTCAGTCGTGTTTGGAGACCCATATCTCCCAACAAAGAAGGATTTAGTCAAAAAGTTCTGAAGAATATATATTCTACACATATACAGTTACAACTTTTGTGTTTTGTACATTTTCAAATTCTATCTCTAAGAGCACGAAAATGGAACCCAAATTTTCTGCCAAGTCACAAGAAATTTCTGAGACAAAAAATTTCAGAATTCCCAATCAATTTCTCTATTCTAGAATTATCATCCTACCACTTAATCACTCAAAAAACTCATCAAAAATGAATTTCAAAACTTGTTAAGAAATTTACCTTGGAGAAAAATTACACCATCTAAACCCAAATAATTCAATTAGAGGTTGTCGGAAGCATTATTTATGAAGGAATTTGTGATAGATCAAATGATTTTAGGAAGCTAAGAAGAAAATTTTTCTATGGAGAGAAGCTTCAATATTTCGGCCATGGGAGAAGAAATTGAAGAAGATGATGGCTTCTTGTCATATTTATCTATATATGTTACAAATGGCCCAATAGGAAAATTCGAGAAAAGTAATTAAGAAAAAGAATTAAAGAAAAGAAAATCATAATTAAATCATTTTAAATTATATATATAATTATAGATATATACCTATAGATATATATATATAATTATTTAGCCACTTTTGTTGACATTTTAAGCTAACTCTTGATTAATTAGCAATTAATTAATTAATTAACTCTTAAGAATTTTCAATTTATTTTGTTATGATTTTTAATACTCTAACATTTTCAACTATGTTTATATTGTCCATTTTATTCAATTTAATTCTCATTTAAATTATATAATTCACTTTAATATCTATTTTTGATTGTCTTTGATATATTTTCGGTTATTGCTCCCTGGAGAATTTAAAAAAATTCTTACCCGATTTGAATTTTCCATTAATAATCGTTCGGGTTATTACATAATCTCCCAAAAATAAACTAATTAATAGATTGGCGATAGAACATCCAAATGCTCTGTTATCTCAGTGGTGGGTATGGGTGGGTTGGGCAAAACCACTCTTGCCAAGAAACTTTTTGACTCTCAAGCAGTTGCATCTCACTTCGATTCCAAAGCATGGATCACAGTTTCACTATCATACAAGACCGAGGAGCTCTTAAGGACCATGGTAAAGGAATTCCAAGAAGGACAGCTGCAGCCTGCATTTGAAGGAATTCAAACAATGGATGAGCAGTTGTTGATCAAGAAACTCAGAGACTACTTGTCAGAAAAGAGGTATATAGTTGTTTTCTATGATGTTTGGAGAAGTGATTTTTGGGATTTTATAAAGATTGTTTTTCCTGATAGCGACAAAGGCAGTAGAATCATAATCACAACTCGTAATGAAGATGATGCCCCTTCTCCCAACGAGTCTTCATTTTATTATGTCTATAAACTTCAACCTTTGACTCATGTGAAGGCTTTCAAGCTCTTTTGCAAGAAGGTGTTCCAACTAGAAAAGGGTTGTTGTCCATCCAAGTTGCTAGAGCTGTCCCATGCCATTGTTGAAAAATGTGAAGGATTGGCCTTAGCCATTGTTACAATAGGTGGTTTATTGGCAACTAAACCAAAGACTGTCTCAGAATGGAAAAAATTTCACAATGGTCTTAGTTCATCTTTAGCAAGCGATCAACGTCTCTCAAGTATTGTAAAAATATTATCTCTAAGCTTTCTTGATTTGCCTTACTACCTTAAATCTTGTTTTTTGTACTTGAGTCTATTTCCGGAGGATTACTGTATCAACTGTAGGAGATTAATTAGATTGTGGATAGCACAGGGTTTCATAATAGAAAAGCAAGGATTAACATTGGAAGAAATTGGGGAAGAATACTTAATCAAACTTATTCATAGGGGCTTGATTCAAGTGGCTCGGGTTAATGCCTATGGTAAGGCTAGAGACTGTCGGATCCATGATTTGGTAAGGGAGATTATTCTTTCTCAGTCAAACGAATTGAACTTCCATCAAATTTCAATAGAAAATTATAAAAATTTGAGGGGAAGAAGTCGGCACCTATCAATTGATACCAATGTAAAGAACATTGCAGATTAGGGGAGTTGCAATCCGCAAACACATTCTATTATCACTTTTGAGGTAGATGAACTGCCAAAATCTTTGATTAATTCATTTGTTAAAAGTTTTAAACTTTTGAGATCATTGGATTTTCAAGGAGCTCCTATGGAATATATTCCTGAGGAATTGGGAAACTTATGGCATTTGAGATATTTAAATCTAAGAGAGACAAATGTAAAGATTTTGCCCAAGTCCATTGGTAATTTGTTCAATCTAGAGACTTTGGATTTGAAAAAGACCCATGTCTATGATATTCCAATTGAGATTTGTAGTCTCCTTAAACTTCAATATCTCAGAGCTTATTCTGTTAATCTTGATGATGAACCTAATCCTAATATTTTTTTTACGTGGCATGAAGATGCATGGAAATATTGGGTTTCTAAAGGCCTTACAAAAGATCAATTACATTGAAGTAGATAATGATATAGGTTTAATTCACCAAGTGGAAAGATTGACACAGTTGCAAAAATTAGGGATTTCAAAATTGAAAAGAGAAAATGGATTGGCTTTGTGCACTGCATTGGAGAAGATGACTTGTCTTATCTCATTGAGAGTTTCTTCTGTAAATGAAGATGCATTCCTTGAACTGAAATCAATATCTCTTCCTCCTCCTTTCCTTCAAATTCTCGGCCTAGGTGGGCCATTAATAGAGTTGCCACACTGAATTCCCAAAGTAACGAGTTTGGTTAGACTCCAATTAAATTGGTCGAGATTAGGGGATGGTGCATTACAAGTCCTCCAAGCTTTGTCAAATTTACTACATTTAGGATTTTATGGTGGATACAATGGAGAACAATTGCATTTTGAAAAGGGATGCTTTCAAAAACTCAAGGTATTACGGCTTGATTCTTTGATTCAGTTGGAAGTGCTGATAATAGAGGAAGGAGCATTGCCTCTTCTTGAAGAGCTAAGAATTGGGCCTTGCCCGAAATTGAAGGAGGTGCCATCTGGCATCCATTTTCTGAGAAATCTCAAACAGATGACATTTGTTGATATACAAAGAGAGTTTGCGCTTGGAATGCTACCGGATAGAGGTCATGACTATTGGAAAGTTTAGCATATACCGTACGTCTGTTTCTGGTATAAGATCAAAGGAAGCCAATATGGAAGCTACAAGCTAGGCGATTCAAACTTGCTTAAACATTTGGAGAGAGGAGTTTTGTATTGGAGTTATGCACCAACCATTTCGGCACAACTTCCTTAATATTTTTACAGGTATATAACCTTAACAATTCCATTAATATTTATATTGCTTGAAGTTGGTCTATTCCTGGCAGAATGACTATTTAACTGAGGATGAGCATTCGATTTATCTACTAGGTCAAGCTTCAAAAGTCATGAGTTTCAAGAAAGTGATTTTAGGTTTTGACACATTGCATTTACACATTAAGGTTTTATTTAGTAGTAGGACAAATTATTGATGCATTTAATCTGATTTTAAAAAATTTAAAATAAAGTTATATAGATTAGTTTAAATTTTCTACATAAGTAGGGGTTTAATTTACCAGAGTCAAATCGAAATTGTGCTAAACTCGATATTTACTCGATTAAAAAATTTATAAAGGCTCAAAATATGATTTAAACTCGATCAAGTTATCAGTTTCAAAGTTTGAATTTAGTTTGAGCAGATATTTAAAATACTTTATTCGATTTGATTAGACTTAATTATCATTAAAAAATTATTTATTTATTAATATCAAAACATTAAAAAATACTCGAATCAGCTTGAGTTCGAGATAGAATTAATGAATTATTATATAAAATATATATATAATTATATAAATTTCAATATCCTATTAGAGTAATGAGTCACTTGAATAGAGTATTATAATATTTGAACAAGCTCGATTCAATCAGTAATGAGTCGAATTTAAATATTTTATAGGTTGAATTCGAATAACTCATAAATAAATTAACTCATTCATAGTCCATTCCAATATAAAACTAACTAAAAATATAATCATAATTTCTAACCTTTCTATTAATTTCAATAGGGTTAATTACTATTTCACCATATAGAATGATCCAATACACTAAATCTTTCTGATCTTTTAAAAATATACTAACTCCCCCTCTGACGAATGTTCCGTTATACTAGTACACCATTCCGTTTAATTTTTCCGTTAGTCAACCCTAAAATGGTCAATAAAAATTATAAAAACACAGAAATGTCCTTATCTTTTATTTTTAATTAATTATATTCTATTTTTTCTTTAAAAAAAAAATTTAGGGTCAAAAAATTTATTTTCATATTTTTTGAAAAATTTGAAAATAAAAATAAACAAAAGTATTATTTAAAAAATATTTTTTATTTTTATTTTAAAAATAATTTAAGAAGAAATTAAATTATTTCTTCTTAAATTTTTTAATACAATTAAAAAATTTATTTTCATATTTTTGACAAATTTGAAAATAAAAAGTAAAATTTTTTTTAAAAAAAATATTTTTTATTTTTTATTTTCATTTTTTTATTTTTTAAAAAAATAGAATAAAAATATTTTTATTTATTTTATTTTCAAAGTTGTTAAAAATATAAAAATATATTTTTTAATCCTAAAAAAAAATTTAAAGCAAAAATAAAGTATAATTAATTAAAAATAAAATGTAAGAGCATTTCTATTTTTTTACTACCTTTTGTTGATTATTTTAGGATTGATTAACATTAAAATTGGATGAAATGGTTTAGTAATATATTATGACATTCATCAGGGAGTTAATATATTTTTAAAAAATAAGGGAGGAATTAGTATATTAAATCATTATACATATGAGAAATCATAATTAATTTAATTTCAATAAGATCAATTTGACAAAACATCTAAAGATATTTTTGATATATCTTTTCTATTTGCTTACTTTGCAGGTTCTTGATTCTTAGGATGTGCTCGACATCAGCTTTGTTCTAACTTCTCCATGTTAGCAATCTCACAAAATAATTAAGTGTTGATAGAAAAATTAAAATGTTATTTTTTTTTTTCTAAACTTTCTTATAATTTTTTGTTTTAAAAATAAAAATTAATTATTTTTTAGTAAAAATATATTTTTAATTAAATAAAATTTTATTGATTTTTCATATATTTATAGGATGAGAATTAATTAAATAATTTTAACATTTATAAAATTTTTATTTTAAAGGATTAATTAAAAATAGTAATTGAAAACTAAATTAATTATGTAAAAATAAAATATATATTTTTACTTAAAATATGCATGTAAAGCATTTTGAAGTTTAAAAAATTAAATAATTTTTTAAATATTTAAATAATTAAATCAAAATACTATTTTAAAATTTAAAAATAAAAAAAATATAATAATTTTTTAAAATCAAATTTTCAAAATTTTATTTTCAATTTTTTTTTCTATCAAAAGCCTGTTTGTCCCTTTTAGGGTGAATTTCAGTCATAGTCTCTCAACTTATAACTAACATATTTTGACTAACGCATTTTATGGTCTTTTAACTTTATTTTGTAACGATAAAGTCCCTGAACTTTAATTTTTAAAATATAAAAGTTTGTTTTCAGAAATAAACTAACATTTAATTACATTTTGGTCTCTGATTTTCAAAATACTGTTCATATAGGTCCAAAATTTATTTAATTTGCTAGTTTATGAATGAAATTTTTGGAGAAAATTCCTTAATCCCTGGAAGAGTGTATAGCAGTATAAAACACTTTTCGATTACAGAAAGAAAAGAGCATCCACTAATACAGTGGAAATATTCTTGGATTTGTAGAAGAATTAAATATAGGGACGAAATAATTAGAATTGATTCTATTTATAAAAATTATCCCTTAGAAAATAAAATTGCCTATGAATATTGTGGAGTAACAGATATAATTGAATTTCTAGAAGAGCAGTATCCAGTTTTTAATCAATTAGCCATTTTAGATCGAGATACTCCTCTGGTAACCTCTAAAACTTCAAGTTGGAGTGATAATCTAAAAAGAGATTATTTAATTTGGAAAAGATTGCACTTCAGAAAAAATTGACTTTTTTCTTACTCTTTGGGAAAATTCTCCTGGTCTAGACAATTGGATAATTTTTAGAAGAAAAAAAATTGAAAATACACCCAGTAGTTCTAGATAAAAATGAGAAAATTAGATAGAGAAGAAAGTGTCAGCTCGAATCTTTCAAGATTGACTTCATTTCAAAATATGCATAATGAAGTGAGCCTTCTCCTTGAGCAATATGCAAAAAGAAATACAGGCGATTCACCAGAACAAAGAAATGTTTTAGCAAAAGAAGTAGGAAAATTAGTGAATGATAAGCTTGATGCAATTGAGCGAGAAAGAGTTTTGAAAAACCTCTTTCTGAAAAAGAGATTTTGCAATTAAGGACAGACAAAATAGTTCCTTATATTGCTGACACTGACATTAGAGCTGCAAATCAAGAAAGTAGCAAAGCAACTGAAGACCTTAGAAAATCTCTAGGTCTGGTAGAAGAAACTCCCTTGCATTTAGATGATAGAATATTTAATGAGATTCTTGCTACAAAGAGGGTATAATATAAACCAAATTATCCCCATAGAACAAAATCAGAATTTCAGCCTAGGGATAATCCATTAAGGCAAGTAATTACCCCAGCAGCTTTTCTAAATTTAGATTATGAAAAGCATGCTTATAAAAGAATAGATGAATGGATTACCATGATCAGGTTCACAACCAGAGCAGATAGCTACTTAACTGAGGCCACCTACGAACTTTGCAAAGCCACCATGGTTTGCAATGCTCATAAATTTTGGGATCAGCTAGTAGTTCAAACCTCTATCAGAGATGAAATTAAGAAAGCAGTTCTAGTAGATGAGGTTCTAGCTATCATCGTAGATGCCCTGAAAAGAGAGTTTTGTGGTTTCTCAATATCAACTGAGTCATTAGAGAGAGAACAGTCCTTAATGGCATTGATGAAACTACAGATATATGACATGTGTTATTTTGATAACTATGCATGTGAATTTCAGAAATATTATTATAATCTTGATCTTAATGCTCAAAATTACATGTGAACATTGTTTTTTGCTAAGATCTCAGAACCATGGCCAGAGCTAGCAAAAAATTCTTATCAACTCCTCCTAAATGAAGAAAAAGTGGTTGATGGATTAGGAGGTAAAATACAGGCAGTTAGGTATGCCTTGAGAAAGGCATGTACTGAACTCCAAGTAAGACAAGATGCAAAACATCTTCCTTATTTGAACAAAAGTTATTGCTCTCAGATTGAATATGTTTCTGGTAGGTACGGGTGTACTACAACAAATGAAAAGGGGATAGGAAAGAAATCTGAAGCAGGATGAAAGAAATCTGAAGCAGAATGTTCTTCTTGCGATACAAAAAAGAGAAAATTTAAAGGATATAGAAAAAGAAGAATATCGAAAAATGATAGAAACAACAAAAAGAGGTTAAATAAACCTTTTAGGTTTATTAGAAGGAAAACCAACATTAGAGATAAAGACAGGATAGAAGCCTTTAAGAAAAAATATGGCAGAGCCCCTAAGTGCCCGCAAGGGAAACCTCTTAGCAGTTGTTCTTGTTGTTGGATTTATGGTTCAAAAGATCACAAAACAAATGTATGTCCACAAAAGAACAAGCGAAAAGAAAATCTTAGAAGAATTTTCTTTGAAGATGAGAATCTTGTCTATGAACCAATAGAAGAAAATGAATATTCTGACATAGATTTTGAAATAGATTATGTTTATGAAGTAGTTTACGAATATGAAATTGATATAGATGAATCTGATCTGTGAACAGCCCAGCTATTCATGATGAATGTGGAAGAAGGACCCATAAATGAAGAGATGATCCCTTTAGATACTTCTCTGGTACAGGAAGCATCTTTCCAGTACGATGATCCGTCCAAGAGTTGCCTAGAATGGAAAATCCCAAAGGTAGATATCAATACTATTTACAACAAATCTAAATTCAGTTTTAGGACAATAGTAGATGTCTCTCAATCAGAATCCATGGCTTAGGTTTCTAGTACAGAACTAGAAACGTTGGACATCCCTTTGACCAATTTACCAAAAATAAGAGAATTAGTAACTAAATCAAAGGGAACATATCAATATATCCATATTGGTCTTGTCCAAATAGGACTTATACCTCTATTCAATTTGCCAGCGGATAGTCCTGTGATAGCAGTTGTACTAGATAAAAGATGAAATTTGTTCCAAGACCAGCTAATATTAGGGGTTCAAACCAACCTTACACATGGACCAGTTTGGTTCCAGACTTATCCTAACTATATGATATCAGTAAAAGATAAGTGTTTGGGTAATTCTTTGTCACTTAGGATTAAATCTATGAACATGAACATAATGAATTCCCAGGCTAAATATTTAGCATATCACACTAGGATAATTTTTAGCCTGATTAATACAACCAATCCTGAAGTGAGGAATATTTCTAGAATCACAGAGTTATTCGATGAGGGTTCAGATAACTATAGGCAATTCCATAGAAAAGAAATTAATCCTTTAGAGTTATCTTGGCCTAGGAGTTGGGTTCTCCAAGTATCAGCAGAGACATCACGATCAATAGGTTCCTCTCAAATCACACAAAAAGGTAGGAATATTATCTTAAACCTAGAAGAACCTATGAGAAATCTTAGGATTTATGAGCCTCCTAGAAGGTCATATCATGTTCCTAGATTACCTAGAAGTAATTCCACTTCTTTAGTAATTAGAGAGGAAGTTCCTAAGACACCAGTCCAGGAAGAAGCATCATTATCTTCAGATGGTAGAACCATTGTAGGATATAGGACTATAAGCCTACTTGTATATGAAGATGAAGAACTTAGGGAAAATGTAAGAAGGATTAAGCATCTAACATTAATCCCTGAGGTTGTAAAAGAAATACAAAAAATTTCTCAACAACGGTCAATTCCTTTCGAGGATGTTTAGACGATGGTATGTCCTGATACCATGGCATCATCAAAGATATTCAGTACAGAAGAATCAAGTTTGAGTACATATATTTTTTTAACATTTAAATTCTCTGGTTATTATAATTACTCTTTGGATGCGTTAGTTGACACAGGTGCAATAATCACTAGTGCTAGACCCAATGCACTCCCTGATGAATGGTGGAAACCATTATCCCAGCCTATGATACTACGTATGGCAGGAGGAGAAGTAAACTTGGTAACTCAGTTTGCAAAACAAGTTCCTGTTATCATAAGTGGACAAAAGTTTACTATTGATAAGGTCCTGGCATTCCCTGATCTTGACGCAAATATCATTTTAGGAAATGCTTTCCTAAAAGGGCAAAAAGAAAATAGACCTTTTGTGCAGGACGACAATTACATCTCAATTGGAGGTGTAAAAATCACATATCTGGCAAACCCTAAAAATAAATTAAACTTTGATTTTTATCCAGTTAAAATATCAAAGTTGTGTGGATCTATGCCATGTGAACAAGCATTCAGAGTGCGAGCCCAGCATGGTGAGACTTGGCTAGATTGTCTATTTGATCAAGAATCAAAAGAATTGTGTTTTAAAACACAAGGTGTGATAGAAAAACCTATTACACAGTCCCAGCTGAAAGGAACTAAGTGGGAAAAGTTTCTTGTAAAATTAGCTGATAATTTTAGTGAAGACCCACTAAAGTTATGGGTGCTAAATGGCATAACTGCTAAATTAGAACTAAAAGATCCCAGCACTATCATCAGGACTAGAAATATAACATATACCAATGAGATGATAGAGGAGTTTGACAAACAGATTCCTGAACTGCTTGAGAAAGGTTTGATTAGGGATAGTAATAGTTCACATTTTAGTCCAGCCTTTATGGTAATAAACCATGCAGAGCAGGTGCGAGGAAAAGCACGAATGGTTATAGACTATCATCAGGTAAACAAAGCAACCAAGGATGATAGTTATAAAATCCCTATAGCAGGTGGTGTCATAGATAGGATAAGTCTTAAACAACCTTTTATCTTTTCTAAATTTGATCTAAAAAGTGGTTATTGGCAGGTAAAGATGGAAGAAAAATATGTAGCCCTAACAACCTTCAATGCACCTCAAGAGATGTATGAATGGTTGGTAATGCCATTCGGCCTGAAAAATATTCCAAGCATGTTTCAACGCAAAATGGACAATGCATTTAAAGCATTGAAAAAATTTTGTGTGGTTTATATAGACGATGTGTTAGTTTTTAGTAATAATGAAAAAGAACACATGAGTCATCTTGAACAAGTGACTGATATCTTCAAACATGAAGGTATGATTCTATCTGAAAGAAAGATAGAATGGTTTAAGGAAAATATAAATTTTTTAGGAATGGAAATTGAAAAGGAAAAAATTAGGCTACAAAGCCACATTTCTAAAAAAATTATTAACTTTCCTGACGAACTAGAAGATAGGAAGCAAGTACAAAGATTTTGTGGGCTTGCTAACTATGCTAGAAAATTCGTGAAAAATTTATCCAAAGACTTAGGAAGAATATCAAAGAAAACATCTAATAAAGTTCCTTGGTTTTGGGATAATGAGGACACTCAAGCTGTCATTCAGGTAAAAAATAAAATGAAAAATTTATCGTGTCTTAATTTACCATCAGATACAGATGAGTTAGTCCTAAAAGCAAATACTTCAGAAAAATTCTAGGGAACAGTATTAAAAATCAAAGGTAGAAAATCGAAAAAAATCTGTACGTATTGGTCTGGAACCTTTAAATGATTTGAAATTAATTATCCAATTCATGACCAATTCATGAAAAGGAAGTCTTAGCAGTTAAAAATGGTATAAAAGCATTTTACATCTTCCTGGCTCCTAAGAAGTTCGTAATTAGAATAGATTCAACCTATGTAAAAGATTTATGAATTTGAATCTTAAAGAGGCTAGGCAAACTAGACTTTTAAGATTGCAAGAATGGTTTAGCTATTACAGGTTTGATATTGAATATATTCCTTTTGATAAAAATGTAGTAGCTGATTCTCTTTCTCGTGAATTATCTAATTTTACAGATAGACCCTGCTGCCAAGAACAAGCTATGTTGGATATGTAAAAGGGAGGGTCACACTCGGAAACAATGCACCAAGAGAATGGAAAAAGGGAAAAAGTATTCCGAGGGTGATAGCTCTGGTTCTTCAAAAACGAAAAGAAAAACTGTAGCATCAAAAAATGTTATGTGCTGGATATGTAAATCTGAAGGACATATCTCTACAGAGTGTTCTAAGAAAAATCCAGCGAGTTCAAAGGAACTAGTTAGCCCAAAAAGGGTTAATGAAAAGCCCAAGGAGAAATCCTTGGTCTAGAAGAACAAAGAGAAAAATTCTCTGGCGCCAAAATCGCGAGTCCTTGAAGTTTCTTACGAAAAAAAGCCAAAAATCTGGGCCTTACTCCTGAACAAGTAAAAAGATTCAGAGAAGAACTTCATCAAAAGGATGAAGGTAAAATGGCTGCTATGGGAAGGCCGCAATGCCCAACTCCTTCACAGAAGGATAGCCATGATAGCTCAAAGAAGGCTGGTGGAAATGCCGGTGAACCTTCAGTGGTTCCAAACCAAAAGGTCAGTGGAAGTGCCGAGGAATCAACCAAGAGGCTTCTAAAAGTGCCAGTAAATCTTTATCGATTCCAAAACAACAAGCTAATGAAAGTGTCGGTGAACAATTACAAGTTCCAAATCAAACTCCTTTACAGGAGGAGAGCTGTAAAAACTCTGGTGATTTGTCAGATCACAAACATAAGGCTAGTGGAAAGGCCAGTGAATCGTCACAGATTCCAAACCAAACTCGTAAAGAGGATAAAGCTGGAAAAAGCTTTGAGGATGAAAATCCTAATTGTGATGATTTAAATTGGGATATTATTTTTACTGAATTCAAAAAACAGGAAATCCAATAATTTTCTAAGGAAGTCACAATGAAAGAATCAGAAAATGAGTCTGATAACATTCATGAAGAATTCATGAAAAGTATGAGGGTAGATAACCCTGAGGTTTCAAACACATGTAACGATGAAAATGCCTGGTACTTCATAAACTACGACTATGGTCTTTCAAAAGACGGATCTATGTTGTGTTCTGGATTACATGGAGGATTGGCCAAACAAAACTTCAAGCAACTACAACACTTTGCAGATGAAGTTGTTTCATATATTTCATATCTAGAAAAACAACTTGAAATCCATAAAAAAGGATGAAAAAGATTCCTTTTAGTTAGTAATGGAAAAGGTTAGACTTCTTGATGAAATGAGTTCATACATTCCCCCAGAAGTGGCCTATACCAAAAAAATTAAGAAGGCGGACTCAATAGATCATCCCTCAAAGAATGTTCTATATTACATCCATACATCCATTGACAAGGATATGGAGGTCTAACTCTGAGAATTCCCTCAGAAATGGCGAAAGATAGTCTCCGCTATACAGATGCAGGACTGACAGAAATTATCGAGATCAATAGAAACGATAAAGATCTGTGTAAATCACTTCCAAATATTATGCAGGAATCTTTAGAGTTCTTAAGTTCAGATTCAAGAATAATTACCAGTTATATTATTAGCACAATTATGGATTGTGGTGAGGACGGAACTGTTCGTTTTCCTTATCAAATTTGGGATCTTCGTCCTGTTACGGCTAAAGAATTTGTTGAGCCATAAAAGGTTAATAATCAGAACTTAAATTTTTATTTTACCATGTATAAAGAAAAAAAGATTTATTACACAAGCTGTGAGAATTGAAAATTTCAAAGCTAGCCTGGAGAAGACAATCTATGCAAGTAATTATGTCCTTCTCGAAGATGGTAAATTATTTGTTACAATTTGGTCCCAATATACTCCCATTACAAGAGTATTGTCCATGATTAAGGGACGAGAAGAAGCACAAAAATTGTTTCTGAGACTAGTGGATTTAGATCCAAGTCTGGATTTCCAACCTGAAACCATGAAGGTCTGGAAGAAGGTTGCTCAGTTCAGAGAGCAATGTGTTGCAGAGGAAATGGCTATGGGATATGTAGAGCTAAGAGAAAGTATGGATGCCCTAGTCAGCAACTCATAGATGGAGTGATAAAAAACATCATCCATGACGTCAGTCTCAGTGTGATAATTGAGGAATTGCTTTTCAAAAGTTGCTGCAAATATTAAAGCACTGTTTGCCAGAGTAACTTTAAAATTTATGGTCTCAATGAAAAGAACGTATTCCCAGATAAGAACTGACTTCTTAGCTGTAAAATTAAAGCAGTATGTCTTTATTTAATTATTGTAATGAATACAGCTAGATAACAGTACTAGAGGCACCAGCTGTCCATTTTATTTTGAAATATTGTAAAGCTGGCATACTATTCCAGCTACCCATTTTAATTATTGTACTATTTCTATTTTGAGCTGGCAAACAGTAATACAGACACCAGCTTAGTTTGTAAAAAGTCTATATATACCTCTTCAGCTTATTGAAGAAGGGGAGTGAAATAAAAGAAAGAGTTTCTTTAAAAGAACAGTATTTGTCAAGTCTTTATCTGTGTGATTATTTTGTTTCTATATACCTTTCATCCTTCAAAACGATCTGATATCCAGGAGTATTGCAATAAGACCTAACCAAGAAAGGGCAGTAAGTCATATCCTCCATATCTCTCTGAAGATATTGCTGGTGACGAGTTTGGAAGGAAGGCTAAAGCTATTGCGGAAGCTTAATGGACCCAGTCTACAAAGGTATGTATTTTATAAATATTTTAATTTTATAATTAAACTGTCTTCCACCCAATCTGCTAATAACAATTGGCTTAGAGGACTAGCTTTAACTCAAGTTAGGAGGGAAGAGTTGAGTGTCAGTCTTAGACTGCAAGATCCTTTCTTTGCTTTATATGAACAAAGAACAATAGAATTACCTGTTGCTATAGAAAGGATTGAAAGACTTGAAAAGTCTAATAAAAGAGATTTTGAACTTAAAAATTTTCTAGACTAAGAACTTGAGTTTAATAATTTCCATTATTGACTAAT
>CANXYC010173297.1:0-65529 GCA_948193065.1 Aleurites moluccanus
TAAATATATATATATATATATATATATATATATATATATATATATATATATATATATATATATATCAAACTTCGGTTTAAAATCGAGAGAAAAAAACTCAGATCGCAAATCAATCGTAAATCAAATCGAACTTTCAGTTTGTTTTATTTTTCAAACCAAACCAAACTAAATAATTTATGAAACTATTTATTTCGATTTGATTTTATTTGATCAGTTTGATCGGTTTGGCTTCTATCCATAATAGTACCAACTAATTACACCTATAAACCAACTAAAAATTACCACTAGTAAAAAAAAAAAAATAATTGGCATTACAATTTCACAACTAATCCTCCATTAAAAAAAATAATGAAATTCAACCTTTTACAAATTGCATTCTAGCACAATAATTTTTTTTTTTTTTTAAACGCATTATTTGATCTTATTTTACATTTGTTGATAAAGAGTAATTAATAGCATAATTTTAGTAAAACTTATTAGGACTAAAACTTTTATTATTTAATTGAGAGATACTTTTATTTATTATATTAAATATTTATTTTTATTATTTAAGAAATATAAATTTATTATATTATATAAAATAAATATAAAAAATCAATAAAAATCTATTAATATTATAAAAATTTATCAATATCTATAAAAAAAATTTAAATAGTGTTTAAAAATTATTTATAAATTCTTCAAAAATTATTAAAAATCTATTGAATCACTTAAAAAAAGATATAAAAAGTTTTAAAAATTTTAATTGAATATACTCCAAGTATGCACCCTTAATATTTATCTTTTTTTTTAATAAAAAAATAATCTTTTATTTATGAAGGAAAAACATACATCTCGAGAAAAATAATTGAAAAAATTACAATCAAGATAAATATAAAATTAGCTTTACTCCTAAATTTTATTGATCAAATTATCAGAGCAATAATATTCAGCCCAGCAGCTGTAATTGACATATCGACAGGAAACACGCTCAATTCAAAATTAATATCAAGTCGTTTGATAAATTTGATCGTTGAAAACCAGACAAAAGATTTTCTCCATATTAGATAAACAAACAAATCTCTATAAAAAAATGACAATTTTAAATCTCACAAATAGAAAACACACAAATAATATAAATAAAAATAAAAAAAACTAGATTTAATATCAAAATTTTATTCAAAATAGTAACAAACAACTCAAGATAAAATAAATACTGCACTGTTTTCAAGTAATCGACATAAAGCAAAGACGATAGTGAAAAAAAAAAAAAGAAGAATAAAAGTCAATAAAATAAAATATATTTATCTTATACATTTAAAAATTATCTCATAAATGTTGATTTCAAAAATTGAAATTTAATCAATAATAATAAAAGTATATTTTTTACTAATTAAATTAACTCCAAGGTTAATTGTAATGTACTTTGTTTATGATGGAAGGAATAATAAATTTTAACATTTGTTCGCATGTATATCTAATTATATCTATACTATGGCAAATTATTTAGTACACTTATATGTGAGATTCATCTTTCAAAAATTCAGGTAAATTTCATATATTGGTGAGTTTAGATTGAATTATATTTTAGTATTATGAAATCATTTAATAATTTCTCTTATATTTTATATATAAAAGTAAAAAAAAATTAAATTACCCAAAAATTACACCATTTTTAATATAAAAAATTAAAAAAATTATTGAATCCTTAATTTGTTTGGGTTAAAGAATTATCTAAAATTAAAATAAATATACAAATTTATCATTTTTAATTAATTGTCCTTACATTTATTGGATTGAGATATTGTGATAGTTAACTATCCATATTCCTCATTATAAATGGATTTATATTTTATATTTCAACAAAAATTATAATAAGTAATTCTGTTAATTATAGTTGTCAAAATAGATCGAATTGTTTGGTCGAATCAGAAAAATTAGAAATCAAACTAAGAATTGGTCCTGTCAGCCTAAAAATCCATTCTCCAAAAACTGGTTAAGAAACTTGTGAACCGGCTGATTAATTGGTGAACCGGTCAAATCGGACCGGTTTTTCTAGTTTGAGTGAGTCAATTTTTTTTTTTTTTTTTTGATAAAAAATAATAAATGTCAAATTATATTTATTTTCATCATGTATATAATAAATGTAAAATTATATATACTGATTTTTTTCGGTTTAACTGGTTCGATCTCGATCAAATCTCTGACTCTCTACTTTTACCGATTCTTTAACCGATCCGATTTTGAAAATATTGTTGTTATTATAAATACATGATTTTATAATAATTATTTTCAATCATTATTATATTAATTTTCTTATATTCCTTCAAATATTTTTGTTGGTCGCCTTCATCTAAAAATATTGTATTTTTTTATTATCTCTCATATAATATAATTACTTTAATTTACTATTTTTAAAAATAATTATAAAATAATAATATATTTACTACAATCAATTGCTTATTATTAATGTATTAGAATAATAATATATTTTACATATATAAAAATTTTAATACCCATATTTTTGAAATATTTTTAAAAATCATATTTTATTTATAAATAGTAATTATTTTATTATTATTTAATTAAAGTTATGAATATAAAAGTATTTTTGAAATTTATTATATTTCAAAGAAATAAATATTTAAAAGTAAAAGGGAAAGGTATTTTTCAAAAATTAATTTTAATTTTAATTAATATCATATTATTATGTATTATTTAATAATTTAATTTTTATACTCAGTTATTTAGTTAAATACTTTTTTTAATTATTATTATTGTTATTTTAAAAATTTTTGGAAATTAAATTTATATTTAAATAATTTTTATTAAATTAAAAAAATATTATTTTTTAAGTTTTAGTATGTTAAAATGAAGTATATTTTATAAGAAATTTATTAACTATTTATTTATAATTTTTGGATTTAAAATAAAATTTCTACAAATTTCAAAAAAATAAATTAAATAATAGAACCAAGCAGAGATTACTACGTGGCAATCTCGGATTGGCTGACAGCAGATTAAAATTTGTTGGAAATGTGAAGAAGAAGCAAAAGAAGAAGAAGAGAAGGAGGAAATGACTACTTCCGGTACTGATTCCGACTAAATCAGAGAGAGGTGGTCGACACCTCTCATACCACTATGTAGCCTACCATGAGGGGAGTTCATAGGCACCAATCTTGCTCAATTACAGTTATCAGGTAATGAGTTATTTTCGTTCAAAATAGCTCTCATGACCATATTGATTAAAAATTTCAATTAGCCATAATTCTCTCATTTGAATTCCAAATTGAGTGATTATTGTTCCTATGGTTTTATCTCGATCCCAACTTTCTTTCGACATCCAATTTGCCATCTGAAATTCGTCAAAAAAGAAAATAAAAAAATAGAACCACCAGACTTTTTATGGCATGTTCCTGCCAATTTCGTTGACTCCAATTTTGTTGAACTTCTCTCTTCATAAGCTTTTCAATGGCATCAATTTTACCCCGATCAGAGATCGAAACAGGGATTGAAAAATATGGACACGCGTAGATTTTCAACAAATTTTAAATAAGTTTAAATTTATTCTAAATTTATTTATTAATTATTTGGAGACGAATTTGTGGAAATGGTTGTATATTTATGCTGATATTGAAGAATTTAGGCAATTAAAATTTAATAACTGTATTTATTTTGAGAGGATAAATTAAAATGAATTATTTAATTATAGAATTTTTGAGCAGTGAATTATCAGTAATTGTATTTTTATTAAATGTAAAAATTAAGATAAATTTATTATATTAATTTGAAATTTTTATGAAAATTATGTGGACAATATTTGTGAAATTTAGATAATGAAAGTTAAATTATGGAGATTATGTTTGTCAGTTGGGCTAATAGTCATTGCTTATGGCAGTTACAATTGTTAAATTGCAGTTCTGTTATTCAGTGATAAGTTAGACTTATTATGGATTTCGAAAGCCTTACACTTTCTCGTTTTTTAGTGCCAGTTACGTGTCCAATATGATCGGGTTGTGATAAAAATTATATGTATTACTTCTTCCGTCTCAAAATAAATGTCTTAATTTTTTTTTTTGGTATGTCTCAATTTAATTATCTTATTTTATAATTTAAATAATATCTTGCCTTAACATTTTAGTAGTACCCTTATATATTTTATCTTATATAATTAATATTAATTAAAAAAATATTTATTATATTTTAGAAAATAAGGAAATAATTATATTTAATTAAAAGAGGTATATTAAAATAATAAAAGAAATGTTTATACTTAATTAAGAGAGAGTAAAAATTAAAATAGTCTAAATAAAATTCTTAATATTTATGTATTTTACAACTAGGATATTTATTTTGGGATGAAATATTTAATTTAAATTATTATATTTAATATTTAAATTATTATAAATTTAAAAAATATATATTTATATTTTAATTATTATAAAAACATATATATTTATAATTTAATATGCACTTATTGCCTCCCTCCACGTGGAGCTGAGGGAGCTCAGTGGGTAAACTTTTCACATTTATAATCTTCAGATCATGAGTTCGAGGCACCAAGAGTGAAAGTTATGAGTTATAGGATTGGGAAGGGCCTCCCTTTATGAGTCCACAATTCTCTTGAAAAAAAGAAAAAGAAAAATTACTCAATCCATCTTAAAATAAATTTCTAATTACAAAATATAAGAAAAATTTTATCCATTATTTTAATCTCTATATTTCTAATTTTCTTACATTTTATATCTCTTAATTATTATTATAATATTAAGATAAACATTTTTAATAAGAATATTATTAAGATAAAATATAATTGAAATTAAAAGATGAACCATTATGATGTTTATTATGGGATATTAAATTTGTATTTATTTTTAATTTATTCATTAAAAATTGATGTTTATATTTTGTTATATTGTTTACAATGAGCTTCTTGTGCTTGCTTGTCCTGTGATTATAATAAGCATTTTAGCCATGAATTCATGCTCAATCTATTGAATTGTTAACTTGTTATTAGGGATTATTTTACTTACAGTTGCAATGGATTTCTTTTAGTCTCATGAAAATACATTCTTATAATGACATCATTGATGTAGGAAATAATAATTTTCTTTCTTAGCATTTTATAGAGATTGGAAGGATAAAGGAATTCTTATAGCCTATCCTAATTAGCTAATTTGAGTTCTGTTGTTTGTAATATTATCATTTTTTATGTTGAATAAAAAATGGTATTCAAATTTATAGATTTTGATAGCTTGTTGCCCACCCTTTTCTATATATGATAACAGATCAAGGAATTCGAAATTTAATGGCTTTGTTTTGGAAGGATATTTATGGAAATTTGATGACTTTGTTAAGGAATTATATTTATGTTCATCTTAATTTAGGATGGCAATATTTCAATTTTGTTGGCTTAGAATAAAAAAAAAAAGGGTTTCTTGGATATTTTGTATCAAAATTAGGGTTTCAAGGCAGTAGATCTATTGGTGGGTGGCAAATTAGAGTTCGGGAAGTTAAAATAAAGGGTTTTGGTTTAGGGTTTAAAACAAAGTAAGCAAAGGCCCTGATTCTCAATGTTATCAAAGCTGAAGGATTTTGATGCTGCTGCAAACAGCACTTGTGTGTAGTACCTAGGTTGTTTCTAGACTATTTCAATGCTTATTTCTTGGTGTATTTTAATTTTTTCTTTAATACTTTATGCTCTTTTGTAATTATATTTTGGGTTGCTATAACTTATATTCTCTGCTACCTGGCTAGAAATTTCGTATTTGTAATTTTTATACTGTATAGTGAGTAATTATAGTACTTCCATAGACATAGACAAGCTACCTTCAAAACTTATACCAATCCTACATAAGATTAATATTTCTTAAGCCTGCTAGAATCCAAGTCCTATTTAGGGTTATGATTCTTTCTTGCAATTTCAATACCTAAGATTACAAATATGTGAGACTTAATATCAGTTATAGTTACAGAAGTCGCTCATCTGAATTTGTAATAAACTTTATCATCAAAGCTGAATTTGGGCATGTTACATAAACTAGGGCACAAATCATAACCTGTCCTTCCTAAGGGTTCAACATTCAAGCACAACCCACATCAGTTTAAATAAAATTCTGAGTTTGCCTGATCTTTGAACGTGTTTTTCCTTGTGCTGCTATGTCCCAATCTGGCCCTTGTCAAGTAAATGCATAAGCTTTGAAGGCAATATTGGTGAGTTGCACACTAATTATATTGTTACGTCTCACTTTTAAAACGCGACGGTTTAAGGCACGGATAGACTTAAGGTCACCGAAAACTCGTAAAACTCGCTAACAATCCAGTTGTCAATCAATCATGTATTTTTAACTCATTCATTAATATTTAAATTCTATTTATTACTTGTTAATTTTAAGAAATTTTGACAGAGTCTCTATTGTATTTTTAATATTATTCCCGACTCAAAATTGGGTATTTCTAAATTTATACAGTCTGCACAAAAATTATTTTTACACTGCCAATAAGTTACCATCCTAAACTCCATAATTCAATAGACATTCATGGCCCTTCTAAGTACATATATATTTTTTTGTCACGTTACATTATGACCTTATTATTCTGTATCATTATCTTTGTCATTAATTTAATCATTATTAACCATTAAATATTTCTCATACTATGATTAATATCCATCACATTAGCTGTCATTATCAAATATTCATATAATATTTTTACATCATTAATCTATCTATATACACTACCATGAAGCTATAGAGATTTATACATATGATTTTTTAATAATTAATCACTACCTTGAAGCACTTGATCTTCCAAGTCGAAGAAGGAACGACTTGGATATAGACATCTCAACTTTATACATGTAAAATGATAAACAACTATAGAATGAGTATAAAAATATGTGAGTTAATATACATTATTAAACATCAAAACTAAGGAGGTAAATAACATATAAGATGTACAATAAGAATTTAGATAATGTCGATTATGAGAAATAAATAAAGATTATCAAATTGCATATCAAAACTTAGTAATCTGCACACCAAATGTCCTTGGGTGTATGGAGCAGATAACATTGATAACAATGGTAAATAACGTTAGGTAAGAAAATGAATATTAAGGGTAAGCAATATAAGAGAAAGGTGTCATAAGCATCACATGTGGAAATATGTAGAAAAGACAGATAATGGGCCATAAACACGTATAACTCATATCATCTCATATAATGTACATAAGATTGATCAGACCCTATGATTAGGACAATTAACCCTTTCCAGCTAGGGTTCTATGTAAATTAATGTGCACATTGCTGACAGTATTTACCCAAAACCCCGTCGGTGAGGAAGCTCTATCAAATCTACTTTTATAATAGGTTATTGAGAATAATAACAATATCAAGTACTCATGTGAAAATATAAAGGTGAAAGGATCATTCAATAGCAATACACATATGGCTTATTATCAAAAGAATCAATACATATCAATAAACATGTCTATGTCTTTCGATAAACATATAATTGGTTTCAATTTTTAATACAAAGGTAGATAATCAATCACATTCATTGTGGCATTTGAATAAACATTTGGTATACATAACTTTTAGGGAATCAAGGTACACATTCAATCAAGTTTTATATCATAAATTAGGTTCTCAAGGTAGGTATTACAATAATCATTACAAATTCAATTATAGTCTTATAGCAATGAATCAATTTAAACTTGGCTCATCAACAATTATAGCAAGAATCATTTGGTTATCAAGGAATAAAGTTCATATGGATTCAACAGATCATGGTATGGCAAAGAATATGCTTAAAGATGTATAGTTAACTCACCTTAATTTATGACTTACACATTTTCAATTCCTTTCTCCTTGTTCCATAACCTTAACACTTATAGTACTCATAATGTCTTGTATTCTTCCTTGAATCTACATATCCAATTAATATCAATTTAGATACTAATTTAACATAAAATTACATTAATTATACATGTATTAAAGAAATTTCCAAAATTCCCCAAATTTCTAAATTCTGCCTATATGGAAATCCTCACTGGCAGGCTGTGTTCCGTTTAACATAACTCTTTCTATACTTATCCAATTGCTTCACTTCTTATTCCTAATTAAACTTAACGTATAAGTTTCTAACATAACCAAAATTCATATTAAACCTATTTCTATACAATTTATGGTGCCAATTTAAACTTAGTCTTACAACCAGCCATGCTGCCCTGCATTCTGCCTGTAATCCTATTCTGGCAGTTTGTACTTTTTTATCTACATCTCAATCTATACTTATTCAATTGCAGTAATTATTTTTCATATTTAAAATGGACATATAATATTATAACATATCCAAAATTCACATTATTTGGTTCACTGCATAATTATTAGTGAATTTTTCAAAGTTAAACTACTGTCTTAAAAACTTTATCCGAAAAAATTCTGTTTCCATGCCTATAATTAATTCCATGATTAACTAATTGTAAAACCATTTTACAGCTATTTATATTACATATAAATAAATATTTTTTATGTTTACCACTTTCCTTAATTAAAACTCTAAGGTCCTCATATCAATAGAAATTTGTAACATATGTTATATTTATCAGTCAATTATGACAGTGTACACTTATGGCTCAATATCTTATAAATCATAAATCCAATTGAAAATACCTTTTACATACCTATAGATAAGACATAAATGAACACTTTTTTTTTTTTATGTTGAACACTTCTTCGAATTCTATATCTATTGTTCTAAACAATTAAATACAGTAGTAAAATTTCAGAAAACTTAATTCTGTCTAGTCAAGGTTTTTGATTAATTACTCTCTCCTCACTTCGAATTTTCTAAATTTTTTTTGCATACATCAAATTAATATATTTATCTACAACTTTTATGTTTTGATCATCCTCAAATTCATACATTAAAAATTTAAAATTTGAACTAAAAGTTACTGTTTTAACACAGATTTCAAAATCTCTTTAACACCCTAGTTCATCATCATCTTCCATAACTCAAATCAATTAATTATCTACTTAATTAAACTATAATTCTCTTAAATTCAATTAAAAACTAAATTGTATGAGCCTTACCTCTTTAGGATGAAATAGCCAAAACCATGGTGATGATGATCTCCAAATTCTTTGATTAATCTAGGAAAATTTTAATGGAAATAGTTAGAATTAAGTTTGGGTTTAAGTTTTCCTCGGAATTTTCTTGAAAATTTTGATAAAAATAAAGGTAAATTTACTTGAATGGTGGCCAGCCGTGGAGGGTGAAGAGGGAAAGAAGAAGAAATGGTGTGGAAGAGTCTAGAATGGGCTTTTTAAAGCCAAATTTTCAAATTTTGCAAATAAGGCCTTATACTTTTCTTAATCGTACTTTTACCCGATTGACTTCTGTAATTTATTCTGTTAATTCTATTAAGAATTAACCTTCAACATGGGAATGAAAATGCTTATTTTGAGATGCTTTATCTATTAAAAATGGTTATGGATCAATTCTGGATCCAGACAGTGGATTTCTAAAATTGCCTCCAAAGTTGTCATAAATTATGATTTTGCCACTCTTTAAAATTTCAGTGTTCCCAAAGGTTTTTCAGTTTTTTTTTTATCATAATTTAACATAAAATTAACTAACTTAATCCCCTCATGTCTCAATTATAAATTCTTAAATCAACCGGACTGCTATTTCCCTGGGCGATTCCGGGATAGTATCACAAAAGTGACCCGGTTGAGAATCAAAAATTCATGAGTACTATACTCTATCATTCCCTGTATATTTCAGTAATCGATTGAGTATATTCATACTTAAGTCAATATCATATCCATATTATCTACTATCTACTATTTTGTCTGCTAGTGTGTTATATATATACAAGGATTTTTTTTCTCCAAAAATATAATCATCTTTAATTGGTTAAAACTTTATTTTATCTACATGGTATCTTTGTTTACTCTGCTAATATTTACTTAGGATTTTGAGGTTTGTAATGGCATTGAAGAAGTAACAATGCTCATCAGGGACAAACAAGTGGATGAAAATCTTAGGTATTCTTTAATTTTCATCAACTTAATGCTCCTTTACTTTATTTATTTATTTTTCACATTCATATCTAGTTTGAAATTTAAGCTCAGTTTAGCTTTGATCAAATTTTTAACTTCAATTATTGACTTGCTTGGGGTCGAAGTCAGTTTATTACAAGTTTACTGCTAAAGTAGAGCTTGAATTTATTTCTCTTGCGTGGTGAGTTCTTGCTGCTACTCATTGGTCATGTTAATGGGAGGAAAGTGCCTCCAATGGTTTCTATGAAGACATTAGGCAACTTCTTGGTGAGAAATCGGCCTCCTTAATATGGGCAGCCAGTCAGTTTGACTCAAAACTTGATCCAGAGCAAAGATTGATTGCCCTACATATCCAAGCTCGCAGAGTGCTTGAGTCCCTGGATCTGTAGTAATTGAAAGGCACAATATATACTTCAAATTTGTAGCTATCTTTAGCAATTGCTATGGTTGATTAGAAGATGCAAATATGTTTTGTATATGGGATCAAATCTTAGTATTGCTGTAACTTAACATCTTATACCTCCCAAATTGTATATGATTTTGTCATATCACTTCCAACCTCCAACCTTTCATATATCTGAAAAATCTTCCTAGTTGACTTCCAATTATCTCTTCATATAAGGGCTATCATCTTCGAGCCTATCGATTCCAAAATCAATCTTGGGCATACAAATATTTGGCAAGAAGTTCGACTTATCAGTTATCACTTTTTTTTTTTGTACATTGAAAATAAATTTAAAGGAGAGATGGACTTATCAGATTTAAATTTCTAACTTCTAGTAATTGAATCAAGTATTTGTAATACCCCAGCAGACAGAGTAATAGATAATGAGAAAGTACATAAGACGGTGTGGATATAACGGATTATAGTAACAGATATACTATTAATTGAAGTATGAATAGGCTCAATCGATTATTGAAATATACAGAGAATGATAGAGAGTAATATTCAATAATTTTTTAGCCTCAATCGGGCTACTTTTGAGATACTATCTCGAAAAAATGTCAGTGTTAATTACACTGTCGGGGAAATAGCAGTCCGACTAATTTTAGAATTTCTGAACCAAACTTGAGGGGATTAAGTTAATTAATTTATGTGAAATTATGGTGAAAAGAAAGAACTGAAAAACCTTTGGGAATACTGAAATTTTAAAGAATGGCAAAATCGTAATTTATGGCAATTTTGGGGATAATTTTGGAAATCCACTGTCTGGGATCCAGAAATGACCCAGAACTATTTTTAAATAATAGAACAATTTAAAATAAGGCATTTCACTCCCCAAACTAGAGGTTGAATATAAATGGAATATATAAAATAAATTACATAAAGTTTTGGGGTCAAAATGCAAATAAGAAAATTTTTGGGCCAAAGTGCAATTAAACAAAGTTATAGGAACCATCCATTTACACCAAAATTCTAGAATATTCAAGGTAGTGGCCGGCTATCATTAGGGACAGGGATTTTTGTTAAGATTTTTCTACCATTCCATTTAAAGTGTACAAGTGGACCATATCTAGACTTTTTCGTGTTGGCTTTAAAATTGATTATAGTATATAAATTGATAAGTTAGACAAATTTGAGGAAGCTTGGTCGGATTATACACTAACAAGGCTTCCAAAATATTTTTCTATCCTTCCATAGAAACCATGAAGAAGATAAAGAAAATTGACGTAAGGAAGAAAAAGAATGGAAGAAATAGATGAGGATGGAGATGGATATCAACATTGTTTTAGGAGAAACAAGAAAGGATGAAATTCAGGAATTTAATTCAAGGTAAAGCTTCCTAAACTTCATTTTTTTTAAATTTAATTTAAGAGTTCTTAACTTAATTTAGTAAATAATTGAGTTAATTATGCAAAAAGGGTAAGAGATGAACTAGGGTTTGTAAAGGGATTCTAAATCTGTGTTAAAGCAGTAGCTTGTAGTTCAAATTCTAAATTTTTAATGTATGAATTTGAGGTTGGTAAAAATATAAAAATTATAGATAAATATGTTAATTTGATGTCTGAAAAAGTAATTGATGAAATTTGAAGTGAGGAGAGAGTAATTGAACAGAAACCGTGACTGACCTGAAATTAGGTTTTTTGAAAAATGCTACTGTATTTTTATTATACATAATGATAGACACATAATTAGAAGAAGTGTTTAACATAAAAAGTATTTATTCTTATCAATAATCCTGTAAAAGGATTTTTCAATTAGACTTTTAATTTATGAGATATTAGGTCATGAGTGTAATCTGCCCAGATTGACTGATAAACAGAACATAGGCTACTGAATTCTATTAACATGAGGACCTTAAAGTCTAAATTAAAGAAAGCGTTAAACGTGTTAAACTTGAAAGATGTTCATTTATATGTTATATAAATGAATGTAAAATGGTTTTGTAATTGGATGAGCACGGAATTAATTATAGTCATAGAAACATGGTCTATTTGGATAAAGATTTCAGGACAGTAGTTTAACTTTGGAAATTCACTAATAATTGTACGGTGATCCACATATTCTGAAATTTGGATATGTTATCATGTTATATGTCTATTTTTAATAGGAAAAATAATTATAGTAATTGTTTAAGTATAAATTGAGATGTAGATAAAACAGTACAGATTACAATAATAGGATTTCAAGCAGAATGCAGGGCAACAGGGCTGGTTGTAAGTCTAAGTTTAAATTGACACCATAAATTGTGTAGCAATGGTACTAATGTAAATTTTGAATATGTTAAATCTAAATATATCTAGTTTAAGTAGGAATAAGAGTTGAAGCAATTGAAATAAATGTAGAGAGAGATATGAGTAATGAAACATATGCTGCCAGTAAAGGTTATTTGTAGGCAAAACCTAAAACTTGAAAATTTGAGGAATTTTCTTTAATATAAGCATAAGTAATGTAATTTTATATTAAATAGTATCTAAATGGAAATTAATTGGATATGTAGAGTCAAGAATGAATAAGAGACGTGATGGGTACCATAAGAGATAAGGCAAATAATCAAGGATAAAGGAAAAGGAAAATGTATAAGTCATAAGCTAAGGTGAGTAATGTATACATCATTATGCATATCCATATTTCGATTTGTTGACCCAATGAATATGTTTCCTTCCTAGTTTAATGTCACTTTGCTATTATTGATCATCTTTTGATCTTCCTAAAGATTGAAATTATCCATATTCATTGATTGTTATTGATATTGAAATGTCTATTGTGCTTGATTGACCATGTACCAAAATGTTTCCAAAAGTATGCACACCAAATATTTTCAAAAGTGTCCACACCAAATGTTTAACCATATTCCATGATATTTATTGTTGATAACTACTATTGTATCAAGTAAAGAAATCGATACATGATTAATAAAATGCATTGACATTGATTGACAAGTAAGTCCATGTGTATTGATCGAAAGTCATTGTACCGTAATATTCCTAATGAATACTTGATATTGTTATTGATTTCTATTGGCCTATTTTACATGTGGATTTGACAAAGCTGCCTCTCTGACGGGGTAGTGGGTATATACCATCGGCGTTGTACACAATAACTTTTATACAAGGTTATACTAGCTAGGAAGGGACTTATCCTAGCCGTGTGGTCTGGCCCGCCTTACATAATTTACAAGCGAAAGCTAATGTTACATGTAATATGTGTTCATAGCCCTTTATCTGTCTTATCTACATGATACGAGTGTTGTTTACCTGTTCAATAATTCCAAACCTTATTTATTATTGCTTACCATTGATAACCATTCTTTCATCTATCATTGTTTATCATCGATATGATTGTTACTTATTCCAAACTCCCAAAGATATTTGGTGTGCAAATTTATTAACCTTTGACAACCAAATTTGAAATGCTAATAACCAATCATAGTATTTATTGATACTTGACTTCCATTGATAACATATATTATCATATGCTTATATCTCATATTTAATGATGTATACATACTCACTGAGTATTTTTATACTTACCCTATTATGGTTTATAATTTTTACAAGAATGAGACAGAGAAGGTTGATTCTAAGTCAATTTCTTCTCCGACTTAGAATGTTAAGTACATCGAGGTAAAATTTTATTCACTAAAGGTCATAAGTATCAACTCTTAGAGCTTCATGGTACTGTGTGTAATTAGGTAATTAAGTACTATAATGATGTATAAACATTAAAATAACTGACAATTCAATGGCATTCAAAATGTAATGTGTAATGCTTATTGAATGATTGATAACTAGATTGTTCATGGGTTCTACAGGTTTTCGGTGACCTTAGGTCTACCCGTGCCCCAGGATCGTCGTGGCGCAAAAGTATGTCGTGATAGTATTCATGTATCTGTGTGTTGGATTATTGCAAAATTTTATCATAGTTTTGACATATAGTTGACAATCTTTCAACTATAGGAAGAAAACGAGTCTTGAGCACATTACCCAATCAAAACAGTAGATTTGTCTAGAGACAGTTTTTCTACCCCTGAAACAATATACTTGTATGTATTTTTATATCAAGTAATTGAAGTAATATATATACAACAAAAATTACATTCATAAATAACTAAAAAAAATTACATTCATAAATAACTAAAAAATCACATTTAGAAATATTTATTTTCTAATTTGATTAAATTTCTTTATTAATTGAACTTTAACTTATCAAAATAACATATATATTGGTATTAATGGTATGATGGAATGATGTGAATTTGGACCTTAAATTTGAATTTAGGTCAAATCTCTTATTCGGGTTATTAAAATTGAGTGAATTTGAATTTGATTCAAATTTCTAATGGAATCTATTAGTCCAAAAATTATATATTTCAAATACTATTACTTAGTTATTTTAAATATATTATCTTCATTTTTAACCTAAAATCTCAACAATATCTATTTTCGGTTTTTTATTATCTTTGTTTGTGTTTATTCTTCTTCAACAATGGTTGTTCATTTTTTAAACTAGCACAATCATTCTTCTAAAAGCTTTATTTTCTCTCAATTTCTCTTTCTTTAATTTTCTCTCAATTTCTCTTTCTTTAACTTTCTCTCAAGTTCTTAATTTGTCCCTCTCACTATTATGCTTTTTGCTTACTTTTGTCTAAGATAAAATCAATGGAACAATCATTTGGTAAGTGTATTTTTTTTTTCAATTAATCAAGTAATTCCATACCCATTCTTTTGCATATGTATTTTATCAAACTCATAGTTTTAATGGTCTCATAACTCTATGCAACAAAACTAGAAGAACACTATTTAATTTCAAGTAGCAAGAGAAGGAAACAAGACCAAGATTGAAGTAGAATTATCTCTATTAATTTACTATTTTACCAAACTATTATTATTTAGCTTTCAAGTTTGGTTATGTCTTATCTTCATTGCACTTTTCCTTTTGTGCATAAAGTATTTGATATTTTATTTGACTGAAAATGAATACAAATAATATGTGAAATTGCACACAAATTGACTTGACAAGTAGATAACCTTTGTATTTTGTCTTCCATTGTGCATGCAATTCAAAGGATATATATTACTATGTGAAATATCTTTACATGTCATATGTGTTTTAATAAGATAATATTTGTTGAAAGGAAAGGAAAAACTATATATGGGAGAATATATTTTTGTTTTATTTTCTCATACACCATCAATATACAATGTTGGAATATATATATATATATACACACACACACACACACACACACACACACACACACACACAAGAGTTTAACTACTATTTAGGAATCATGCTAAATAAGAAAAATATAAATCAATTCCTAGAAATCATCTCTAAACAAATAATGAAGATAAATTAAAACAAATAAGTAAGATAAATAAGTTATACAGCTCATGCCAACATTCCCCCTCAAGTTGATGAAAAGATGTCTTTGATACTCAACTTAACAAGAGAACTCTGAAACGCTTTACTCGTTACAACCTTAGTCAAAATATATGCTAATTGATCTTCTGATTTGACAAATGACAGTTGTATAATCTTGGCATATATAGTTTTTTCTTTCCTTTCGACATGGTATCAGAGCTTGAAGAATCTTGGACCTGATCAATTATGTATCAATCCAGGATGGAAGAGAAGAATTCTATCCAGCTGACCGATGGACGTTCATTAAGCATGACAACTGCAGTACTCTTGGAAGAATTTACGTCAATAATGAAGGCACTTCTAAATCAGCCTCATTCGTCTTCTCCAATGGAAATTCAAACTCAATCTCCTGTAATTTCCATAAGATTAGATGGAAAAAATTATGGTCACTGGTCCCAAGTTGTTGAGATGTTTGTCTCAGGCAAAGACAAGTTGGGATATTTGACTTGAGAATGTTCTCCACCACCTGCAACTGATCTGAGTTTCCATAAATGGAAGATTGAAGATTCGACCGTGAAGAGATGGCTAATCAACTCTATGGATTCGATGTTGATTGGTAATTTCATTAGATTTCCTACTGTTAAATCTGTTTGGGATGCAATTACTACTACTTTTTTTGATGGATTGGATACCTCTCAGGTGTACACTTTAAAACGCCAAGTTTTTTGTCTTAAACAATTTGGAGGTCCCCTTAAGAAGTACTATAATGATCTCCAGGGACTTTGGCATGAAATTGATTTTAGACGCCTAAACCCAATGATGTGTTATGACGATATTACTCGTTACAATAGCGTGGTACAAGAAGATCGAGTGTATGCATTCTTAGACGAACTTGATGATTGTCTAAATAAAATTTGAGCAGATGTGTTGCAGTTGCAGTCGTTTCCTATGATTGAACAAGCATATGCAAGGGTACGCCAAGAAGATATTAGACAATCAGTGATGCTTTCCTCTAATAATGATTTTCCCACAGGTGCGGCTATGGTTTCACGGGCTGGAAAAGCTACAGGCTCTCTTCGATTGGCAGAACCAGGCAAACGTATGGAAAATAACACACCATCTAAATCAACTGGTCAAACTGGGTGCTCTCATTGTGATGCTAAAAATCATGTAATTGAGACTTATTTCAAGGTACATGGTTACCCTGATTGGTGAGATAAGTTTCAGGCTAAAAAGAAGAAATCTGGAGGTGGTACAAATAAGAGACCGGGTCAGGCTTATATGGTGACTAGTAGTTCGACTCAAGTTGGTTCAACTGATGGTTTGGTTCAATCTGAGTGTTCCAATAATTTTGATTTTTCTTTGTTTTGCGTGCCCACCCTCCAAGTACTTTTGCTTCTGTTTTTTCTTCAAGTAAAGGTCCAATAGATGAATGGTCATCGACTCAGGAGCTACTGATCATATGACACCAGATGAAAAGGACCTATTAAATCGTGAAACACCACGCAAGACCAGTGTCTACAATGCTAATGGAAATTACCATCCAGTAACTGGAGTTGGGAGCATAACTCTCACACCATCTCTTTCAATATCTTATGCTTTAGTTGTGCCATCTTTATCAAATTTATTATTATCTGTTGGACAACTTACAGAAGAATTGAACTGCATTGTTCTTATATACCCTGATTTTTGCTTGTTTCAGGACATTCTCACTAAAAAGGTTATCAGTCTTGGTACTAAGAGGGATGGGCTGTATTTTGTCGACGATGTGAGCTATAGTCTTGTTTGTCATGTATCTGGTCAGCTTTCTCTTAAGCAGAAGGATATTTGGTTATGGCATTATCGTCTTGGACATCCATCTTTTAGATATTTGAAATTTTTATTTCTATAGTTGTTTCATAGTTTTGATACTTCTTTTCATTGTGAGACTTGTATTATGGTGAAAAGCCATCGGGTTCCATTCCCATTGAGTTTTAATAAAAAATTTACTCATTTTGCATTAATTCATTCTGATGTTTGAGGTCCTTCCCCGATTACAACAATGTATGGCCAACGTTGGTTTATTACTTTTGTTGATGATTGTATGCGTATGACATGGTTATATCTCATGAAACATAAGAATGAAGCCTCAATGATATTTCAACAATTTCATGCTATGATTACTACTCAATTTAATGCTCAGCTTTGTGTACTTCGTATAGACAATAGAGGTGAATATGTTAACATGCAGTTGGCTTCTTACTTCCAAAATCATGGAATTATTCATGAGACTTCTTGCTCACAAACTCCACAGTAGAACGGGGTTGCCGAATGGAAGAATCGCCACATTCTTGAGACAACACGTGCACTTTTGGGTGGCAGTAGTATTCTTAAATGGTTGTGGGATACAACTGTGGTTATCGCTGTATACTTAATGAACCGTATGCCATTTCAGGTTCTTAAGTTTCAAACTCCTTTAAAGATTCTCTCACAATTTGTATCTATTCCATTGGTGTTGATTTTACCTCCTAAGGTTTTCAGGTGTGTTGCTTTTATGCACATTCATAAGAATCAACGAACTAAACTAGATCCTTATGCTGTGCGATGTGTCTTTCTTGGTTATGGGACTCACCAGAAAGGCTATAGATATTATGATCCAGCAACAAGGAAGACATATACTACCATGGATGTTACTTTTCTTAAATCTGAGTATTTCTTTCGGAACCCCCAATCTTCCTTTCAGGGGGAGAAATGTGGTGAAAGGGTGAATTGGTGGAATACTACTGAAAATGATGGTGTGAAAAGTGATGGTGTGGTTCAAGCACCTCCTCAATTGTTTTCAGCACCTCAAAATATTCAACTAGCACCTCAAATAATTCAAGGAGAGGAAATATCAAGTATTTTTGGTTATGAACACCATGGAGATACTGCAGAAGAACATCCCCTCTCTCCAACAGATATATCCTCTTCAGTACTCGACAATAATCCTAAGAATGATCTTGAGGTAAGCCCTGAAAGCTCTTCTTTTTCTCCTAAGGTTTCTGATGATTCTATTGCAGTTGTTTGATATCAATTACCGGATAGACATAAACATGGCAAACCTCCAAGTCGTTACTCTCCAAAGGTGGAAGAGCGAAGGTTCAAGTCCCCCATTATTGATTATATGTCTTCAAAGAGGTTATCAACTCATTTAAAGGCCTTTGTATCACAAGTTTCAGCTGTACTAATTCCCAAGAGTGTGGAAGATGCTATGAAAGATCCCAAGTGGGTGCAAGCTATGGAGGAGGAAATGGAGGCGTTAGAAAAAAGAGACTTGGAAACTTGTGGAAGCTGCAGAAAACAAGAACCCCATTGGTTGCAGATGGGTGTTCACTATAAAACATAAGACTGATGATACCATTGAAAGATATAAAGCGAGATTGGTTGCAAAGGGATATACCCAGACGTATGGTGTGGACTATTAGGAGACTTTTTCTCCTGTTGCAAAATTGAATACTGTTCGAGTCTTATTATCACTTGTAGCAAATTTAGATTGGTCATTGCATCAGTTTGATGTGAAAAATGCATTTCTTCATGGGGACTTGGATGGGGAGATTTATATGGAGATTCCTCTAGGCTACAGGTGTAGAGAGAAGTCAAATGTTGTGTGCAAACTGAAACGATCCCTTTATGGATTAAAGCAATCTCCTAGAGCATGGTTTGGTCAATTTAGTTCAGCTATGAAGAGATATGGTTTCTCTCAGAGTAACTCTGGTCACACTTTATTTTTGAAGCAACAACAAGGTAAATTGACTGCTCTAATCATATATGTTGATGACATGATTATTACTGGAGATGATAAGCAGGAAATTTTAAGGTTTCAGAGAAAATTAACTAAAGAGTTTGAGATGAAGAACTTAGGAGGCCTAAAATATTTTTTAGGTATCGAAGTGGCCCAATTGAATGAAGGTATCTTCTTATCACAAAAAAAGTATGTGCTTGACCTATTAGTAGAGGTGGGAATGTTGGATTGCAGACCTGCGGATACGCCTATGGTGCAAAATCACAAGCTTGTGATATATCATGATCATGTTCCTACTAAAAAGAGAGATATCAAAGATTAGTTGGAAGGTTGATATATTTATCACACACATGCCCTAATATTGCTTATGCAGTGAGTGTGGTAAGTCAATTTATGCATGCTCCAAGTGAGGATCATATGGATGTTGTTTATCGAATTTTGAGGTACTTAAAGTCTGCTCCAGGAAAAGGCTTGATGTTTGGAAATAACAGTCATCTTGAAGTGGAGGGATACAAAGATGTTGATTGGGAGGTAGTCTATCTGATAAAAAGTCCACGTCAGGCTATCTTACTTTAGTAGGGGGCAACTTGGTTACTTGGAGAAGTAAAAAAGCAAAAGGTGGTAACTTTATCAAGTGCAGAAACTGAATTTATAGGCATGGCAAAGGGGCTATGTGAACTGTTATGGTTAAAGAGGTTGATGACTAAGCTTGGATATGAACCGCGAATGAGTATGAAATTATTTTGTGATAATAAGGCAGCTATCGATATTTCTCACAATCCTATGCAAGATGATCGTACAAAGTATATTGAGATTGATAGACATTTTATTAAAGATAATCTAGAGGCCAAGATTATTTAACTACCATTTGTCAAGTCAGAAGTTCAATTAGCAGATATTTTGACTAAAGCTATAATGAGTATAGCATTTTAGAGTTTTCTTGTCAAGTTGGGTATCAAAGACATCTTTTCACCAACTTAAAAAGGAGTGTTGGCATGAATTGTATAACTTATTTATCTTCCTTATTTATTTTTATTTATCTTCCTTATTTATTTAGGGGTTAATTACTATGAGATCCATGCATTTTGACCAATTACATTAAAAAGTCCTTATATTTTCAAAATTATACTAAAAAGTCCTTGCATTTTGGTTCCGTTAAACTACGAGGTCCTTCCGTCTATTTTTGGTCCCTTTTCCCTTAGTCAAACCCCCAAAAGTCAAATTTTCATTAAAATATTTAGGGTTAATTACTATGAGATCCCTACATTTTGACCAATTATACTAAAAAGTCCATATATTTTTAAAATTATATTAAAAAGTCCTTGCATTTTGGTTCTGTTAAAATCTGAGGCCCTTCCGTCTATTTTTGGTCCCTTTTCCGTTAGTCAAACCCCCAAAAATTAATTTTTCATTAAAATATTTATTATAATGCCCAAAATACCTTTTTTCTTCTTCCTACAATTAATTCAACCAAACCCTAAAATTACAACTCAATCAAATTACAAATCTCCATTGAAATTAATCCCATAAATCCAAGGAAAAGTCTTAACCAACAAACTTAAATTAGTCTCATTTCCTCCGCCAACATCTTTTCCTCTTCCTTCCATTTCTTCCATCTTAGCCACCATTACAGGCATGGGTAAAGCGTGAGCCCACAGCTCTATTGCATCTTCCTCCACAGTACACATTAGCTCCAACACCGCTAATGCCCGCTCCGCTATAGGCTCTTCCAGCTCCATCGCAACATCCACCACAGCCCCTACAGTCCCAACCTTCCAGCACAATCGTTGAATAACCTCTCTCTCACATTTCCTCGCTCTCTATCTCTCTGTTTCTTATTCTTTGTCGTCGTTCGTCATTATTTTGGTGGTGTGGTGGTTTGCATCTCCCTATAATACCACTATGCTTTTTCCTCCACCTGTTATTCGTGAAATCCCTTAACTGCTCTGATTGTACTATCTAGAACCTCCATCAAAATCCTATGATTTACAATTCGGAAGAACCCAAACTTTTAGCGTGCTTTTGACACTTAGTCCACCAATGCTTGCCATTGGCCAGAAAGGTATGGTAGGGATGGTGGTGTTGGATTCTTCGTTCCGAGAGTTGGATTTTGGATTTGATAATGTTTCAGATGGATGAATGAAGAAACAGGGAATGAAAGCAAGACCCGATTCAACCAGGCCTTTCACTCTCAGCTTTTAATCATCAAATTGTTTGATTTCTTTCATAAGGATTGATTGTCGGTGGTGCTCATTGTTCCTGTTGCAATGAAATTTTCTATTTCTGTAAATTTTTTCTCCTTTTTTGAGGTCCTAATTTGGCATGCAATTTATTTTTCTGAAAAAACTCTGTCATGTACTTCTAAGCCAAATACAATTTTTATTTAATTCTTTTTGTTTCCTCTCTCATCTCACCTAAATTTGTTATTTTCTTCTAAATGGTAAATTCTATTGACGGATTGGAAACAATCTAAATTATGTGTGCTGTGTGGTGGTGGTGGTGGTTATGGTAGAGAAAATGAAAATTTTAGTATTATTGAAATTAGTGGCATTTGAGTGAAAATTAAATTAAAAATGAGGGGTATTTTGGACTTTTTATATAGATTTAACGGATTTTATAAAAAAAGAACTTCAGATTTTAATAGAACCAAAATGCAAAGACTTTTTAGTATAATTTTGAAAATATAGGGACTTTTTAGTATAATTGATCAAAATGACCCTACTTTTGGTGGTTTGACTAACGGAAAAGGGACAAAAAATAAACGGAAGAACCTCAGATTTTAACTGAACCAAAACGTAAGGATATTTTAGTATAATTTTAAAAATATAAGGGCTTTTTAGTATAATTGGTCAAAATACAGGATCTCATAGCAATTAACCCTTTATTTAGAGATGATTTTTAGGAATTGATTTATATTTTTCTTATTTAACATGATTCGTAAATAGGAGTTGATCTCTTATATATATATATATATATATATTCCAACATTATATATTAATGGTGTATGACAAAAAAAACCAGAAAAATATTCTTCCATGTATAATTTTTCTAATCCTTTCTACAATATTTGTACCTAAAAAACTGATAGGTAATTTAATTTACTTGCATACTAACTTTTTGTCATGTTGTTTCTACCTGTGGATTTGACATTCCAAGTAAAAAAGTTACTCGTAAACTTTAGTGTTATAATGCCTTTCTAAAAATCAATTATCGAGGGCTTAATTAATAGTTGTTTCTATTCATTATGACTAATGAATAAATATCTACACATGACTACAAAGAACTTGGAATTGGATTGGATTGAAATTGAAATGAACCAAATCATTCTAGTCTTTTCTTTTAAAATTTCTCTCTCTCTTTTTTTTTTTTTTTTTTTAATTTAAACATAAATGCTTCATCATTTAGGACAAAAAAGCGCTAGTAACCAACAAGATTTATAAATTTAAAAAAAAGCGTGCAAGAGAAGAAAATAGTGAGAAATAAGAAGAATTAAAAATTCTTATATGTATAGTAAGTTATCTTACTATGGTGGTTAGAGCATCATTTTAATTATTTTCTTGAATGTGACATATATAATTATGTTAATTAATTATTTTAATTATGTTTATTCATTATGAAACATTATAGAAATGAGTGGCAAAGGAGTTCGAGTCCGATAATCTTTATAGAAGCCTCAATGAACGTTGAAAGCAAGGAATATATACATTTCATCATCTTTTTCACTTTCTCAATCTACACGAATTGAAGGTGATGCACAGTGTCAATCATTATCGTCTAATTCCCAATTGCCAATGAGTGGCAAAGGAAAGAAAAATCAAGTTCATATATCACATGGAATAAAAAAATTGATACTTTGTTTAATAATTTTCTATATGATCAAGTGGCACTAAGTGATAAGAATGAACAGAAATGAAAGCCACAAGTCTATCAAGTAGTAGCAGTTGTATTGAATGCCAAATTAAGTCTTAATTTGGTGATTTATAATGTGAAGAATAGAATGGGGGCTTGGAAAAGATATTGTCTCGTTATTATTAATATTCTTACAAATAAAAAATTCAAAAGAGGATAATGATAAGAAGATGGCGGTAATCACAACTGATGATATTGTGAAATGTAATGAATATGTTGAGGTATACAATATTTCACTTTCAATCTTTTACTTCCTTTGGGGATCACATTCTGCATTATGTGTAATATGAAGTTTCTAATGCTACTTTTCATGCCTAATTTGAGTTTGCAACAGATTCATTTCTGCCATTTTTTCTGCTACAAGTGCTAATATATTATGTTGTAACTTGTATGTTCTTTGCTGTACTTTTTACTATGACTTCTGGCTGTCATTGTTGTTTTTGCTTTTGCTGTTTTTGAGTCATTCATTTTCTGTTTGTTGTTGCCTCTTTGTTTTTTGTTTTGCAGCATTTATTTTGCTTGTATGTTTGTAATTTGGAGTTATGTGCCTATTACCCACTATATTAATTCTGTAATGGTGTCAAACAGAGCAGAATTTGAGCATGAACTTAATTGCTTTATAGCTATAGATTGGTAATATTCATTTTTTAAGTCATTTTGTTTAAAGGTTGATAGAATCTTAACAATCTTCTTTTAACAATTTTATGCGTACTCTCTCTTGTCCTTTTTTTTACAACATTTTTCTTTCAAAATTTTCCCGAATCAAGTGACTATCAAAATAGAGAATTGGGATGAAGTGATAGAGCTATCGAACATGATACTGAAACTTTTCAAGATGTTACTGAGGAAATGTATTAAGAAGAGAATAAAGTACAATCTAACATTAATTTGAAAGATCAAGAGATTACATGAACACTTTCTTATAATTTTGGAAAAAAAAAAAAGAGAGAGAGAGATAGAAAAGACCATTAGTTGATGTGGCAACGGAGATAGCCCACTCATTTAAAAAATATTTGAAAATAATATGAGTTCTGAAAAACCACAACCTACGAGTGAAGAAATCCATGCTGCAATCTCATGAATTCTTGGGCTTCACAAAGTGAAAAAAGAAGAAAAGTTCAATGAAAAAAAAAGTATAAATAAAAAATTATTATTATTAATAATACTAAAATAAATCTATTGTGATTGCGGAGGATCCAAAAAGAAAGAGTGGACAGTCCGCGACCCAAGATCCGATTATTGCTTAGAAATTGGAAAAAAAAAATTAAAAAAAAAAAAGGACAAAAGAATCGGAGAGTTCGTTGGCAAAGATTGGTTTAGCTGAACGAACGCTTCAACGGCATAAATTGCCGGCCAAAGAATTGACAAAAATGGCTTCTTTCTCTCTCTGATCTCTCCAAATTTCTCTATTTTTCAATTACAACCTCTCTTTTCTTTCTATTTTCTCCATTTTCTCTTTGTTTTTAGGGTTTCTTTCAATTCTTTTTTCATTTCTTTTTTTTTTCCCGGTTTTTCGATGAACAGATGGCTTTTTGAACAAAAACAAAAAGAAGAACAAACTAGAAAGAAGAGGAAGAAGCTTTTCTTGGCATTTTGGTTATTTTAGTTTTTTTTTTTTTAATGATCAGTTACGGTCCTCAGGTGAAAAAGATCTGAGGCGTCTATCTTTCTTTTCTTTTCTTCAAATTTTTTGTTTTTTTTCTTTGAATTCTTGAATTCTTGGTGATTAAAAATATCAATAAAGAAAAAGGGAAAATTTTAAAATAAACAAGAAATGAGCGCTTCGAGGTTTATCAAGTGCGTCACGGTCGGTGATGGTGCCGTTGGTAAAACTTGTCTCTTGATTTCTTATACCAGCAACACCTTTCCTACGGTAACTCTCTCTCTCTCTCTCTCTCTTTTGTTAATCTTTTTGGGATTTTTGGGCAATTTCCCAAAAGCATGAATTTCTGATTGATTGTGCAATTTGGGTAATTTCATACCCGTTTGATCGAATATGGAAATGTTAGAAAGGGTTACCAAATATGGAAATGTTTGATCCAATCAATTTGGATTTTTCATACCCAGTTAATTCATTAATGAAAGTTTGAATTTTGCTGATCTTTCTTTAGATTGTGGATTAAATTTTTATTTTTTGGCATGAGTGCTGATTTGTAAAGATATTGTTTTGTTTTCCTCATTTTGGAGTGGGATTGAGAGCATGCTGTGTCTGGTTTGAGTAATTAACGTAAAAGCATTGCAAAAGCTTCGTGTTTTTTGAAAATGAAAAAGAACAAAGAAAAAAGATTATAGAAACGAATAATTATTTTGAATTGGAAAAGTTTCATGCATTAGTTTCACATTGCGTTAGCTCAGTTTTAGAATTGGAAATGTCTACTTCTCCTTTCAGTTATAGGTAAATGCGGAAATGAATAAATACTTGAATTGGAAAACTCTTTTCTTTTTGAAAGATATACTAAAATAAAAAAACCCTGCTCAATATATTCTTATTAGTGATTTTGCGATAGATCAAAATCTTCATTTTCCTCTTAGTCAACTCATTTGTGAAATTTTTCATTAACTTAATAGTATTACATAGCTGCTCTCTTAACTCTTCTATATCTTCTGTTTTGGAATCTCTATTTCAAATTTTTGTCTCATTTCCAAAATGATATTTTGTGATCCAATCTCATAAGTTTTGTTTTAATTCTTTGTGCACTTTTTGTTAAACAGGATTATGTGCCCACTGTTTTCGACAATTTCAGTGCAAATGTGGTCGTCAATGGGAGCACTGTTAACCTGGGGTTATGGGATACTGCTGGTAATTTTCACAGGCTTTCCTTCTTTTGTTTTTCCGTTTTTTCCCTCTGGATACTAGAGGCTATTTCCTTTTGGGTCTGAGTATGTTACTAATTGAGCAGGGCAAGAGGATTACAACAGATTAAGACCTTTAAGTTACCGTGGAGCTGATGTTTTCATACTGGCATTCTCTCTTATTAGCAAGGCCAGTTACGAAAATGTTTCTAAGAAGGTTGATATTAACATAATTACATGAAGTGCCATCTTTTTTTGTTTTTTTTTTTTTTCAAAGCACAAATACAATATTCCTAGATGATGAGAAAAATCAAAATGTGTTGATAATATTCCATATTGGCTTCATTTCCAGTGGATTCCAGAGTTGAAACATTATGCGCCTGGGGTCCCAATTGTTCTTGTCGGAACAAAGCTTGGTAAATTTTTCTCTGTTCTGGTATTTGAATCAAATATGCTATTATGTTAGTCTGTTTATCTATACACAGTTTCAGAGCCACATATATGCTTATTTTATTTTTTTTCCCCTTGTGTATACCTTTTAATTTGTGATGATTTGATCTTGCCAATTGCATTTGTGCATGATCTCTATTATCGTAAATCTTTACAAGTTTAATTGTCTTTGGCATGATAATCTGAAGGTTGAAAAATCTGCTATTCATCATTGCTTGTAATTATGGTCTTTAGATGCTGCTGAGGTGGTTCATTATATCAATGATTATTGATGCAGGTGTCTAGCAATGCCCATCTTTGCTGAGCAACTTATATTGGACATGTTCTTCCTTTCATTCTTCTTTTTTGTGTTGTTGAGTGGATGAATTCTAACGTTGTGTTTTATGCAATTTGCTTCCTGATCAAAATTTGGAGGCCCGATTTGCAAAGATTTTCCAAGACTAATCAATTTTCTGATTCATGGCTACAAGTGAATACGTTGCTCAACAAAATTGAGTTTTCATAGTATAGCATATATCTTTCTAACTGTCCAAAGAAAAGCTCGCTGCTAATTGCCAAAGCTAGTCTCATATGGTTTAGCAGCAGCCCATGTACATTCAAGGTGGCCTTCTCTTCTGGTGTTCACCTTCTCCTTTTGGCTTCTATCATAATAGCCATTTGCAAGAAGGATACTTTTATGTTATGGATTCTATTGTAACCTGTTTGTTGTGCGATCTGAATTGAGTGTTGTGCTAGATTTTCTTACTGAACAAAGCTTTTGAGAGAAATCAGTTGAGCAGTCATACTTGTGCGTATGCATCTTTGAGTGTCTGTGTGAGAGGGGAAAGAGGCAGATATGGTGGACATTATGGGTTTAAACCAAATAATTGTTTTTTACCGCGTGGCTGATAACATGAGAAAAGGATTCTTGGTAGAGAATAACAAAAAAAATTGGTGTTGATTGCTTATTATTGTGTTGCGGTTGGTTTTAACCAGGTCATTGCTTTTTACATTTTTGTGTTGAAGTGGAAAACAAAATGCTTCGTTGAAAATGACTATTGGAAACCTAGAGAAAAAGAGGGAGAGCCATATTTATGGGTATGCTGATAGTATGTTCTTCTGTGATTATATTTTAAGTATATTGAGGATGATGGTTTTACTTGTTCCTCAAGCCTAACATCCTTGAACTCCACTTGGATGGACTTTTGACCGTCTGAAAAACTTTGATTTGATGGAGTTTATCTTGAGCTTATTTATGTAAACAAGGGTTGGTCACTTTATATTTATGGTGCCTATATGCTGGCTCGCAGCCTCGTCGGCATATATATCACTGGAATTAGTTTGTATAATGCATGTTCGCTTCCATTATAAGGCAAATATTTTATGGAAGGCAAATGTTTTACTTGGTCATCTCTAATTTACTATTTTCATTTTGTTACCTCTCTGTCTAGTCATGGGATGCTCTTTGCAGACTCTGCATTACAGGTGATTTTCTTGAGTTATAATCCTCTAATTTTTTTATTTTTTTTTATGTGATTTTTCAATGAGCCAGATCTTCGGGATGATAAGCAGTTCTTCATAGACCACCCTGGTGCGGTTCCCATTACTACAGTGCAGGTAAAGATTTATTCCTTGTATTATAAAAGCTGCTGTATTTGTTTCTCTCGAGCATTAACCTGAAATATCCTCTGTTTGATAACCTATTAACCCTTTGTCTTGATTGTGTCTTGATTGTTTTTTTGTTTATTTAAAAGGGTGAGGAACTGAGGAAGCTGATTAATGCACCTGCTTACATTGAATGCAGTTCAAAAACACAGCAGGTATTTAAGTTGTCATGTTGACATTTTATTTTATGATATTGATTGATATCAGGGCCCTTTTAACCATGTAAAATTTTACAATCTTCTTCCTGTAGAATGTGAAGGGAGTTTTCGATGCAGCCATCAGAGTTGTCCTTCAACCGCCCAAACAGAAGAAAAAGAAGAATAAAGCGCAAAAGGCCTGTTCCATATTGTGATTGAAATGGGTATAGGAGGCCTCTGTGATACCCGTGTTCCCCTTTTATTTCCTTTCCATTGCTCTTAGAGAAGCTCAATTATTGTCCAACAGACTGTAACTAGGATCTCTGTGAAGCATCAGGTGGTTTGGTTTTGCTTTCTTGGATTGTTGTGGATGTCTAATTGTTGAATTCAGTTATGTAATTGCCCACCTCCTCCTCTCGCGTCCCTCCGGTTTTGATATGTTTCTATGTACGAGTAGACTGGAATATGTATCCCATTTAGGAAAACAACCTTGCCTCACATGGATTCTCTCTATATATATACCCATCATTTCAAGGGCTTTACTTCTATTCATTTTGAATTTGGAGTTTTGAAAATGAGGTTTTGCTTCTATGAAACGTAATGTTACAAATCTCATAATTTTCTGAACATGACATTTTTCCAGTAAAAAATCTATTGCGATTAGGGGTGAGAAAAAAAGATAAAACCGAATCGAATTCAGCTTAACTTGGTTGGTTTGGTTTAGTTTGATTTAAAATTTAATTTAATTTAATTAATTATTTTTAAAATTTTGATTAGTTTAGTTCGATTTAATTTTCTTCAAAAGAAATATATATATATATATATATATATATATATATATATATATATATAAAATAAATTTTGTATTTATTTTATTTAAAAAAAATAATTGAATAATTAGATTAAAATATATCGATTTGATTTAATCTGAAAAATTTTAATTCGATTCAATTTGATTTAATTTAATTTATTTTTTTTTTAAATTTATTTTAATTCAAATCGAATCAACTAATTGCTCCCTGTCTGTGATTTGCTTTACATGGGATACTTAAATACCTCAAATTAGCAATGAAAGAATAATAATCATTAATAAAACTTACCTCAAATTAGCAATGAATGAATAATAATCATTAATAAAACTGCTCAAGTGACGCAACAGATAAAAATATTATAAATTATAAAAAATAAAATAAAAAAGTTTAGCTCTCAATATTTTGGCAAATTTTCACCCTTGAAATCAATTCCTTACAATTACTTATTCACCAAATTGCATTATATATTACAATAAGCCTTGTCATATTCGGACCGATCAAACCGATCGAATTGGGTTAACCAAGAATTGGAGTTAAAGCCTGTTCAAATTAGATATAAAATCATTTTAAACAAATCCAGTATAGACCTGCACGTAAGGATGAGAAAAAAAATAGAATTAATCGAATTAAATTAATTTGATTCGTTCAATTTGATTCAATTTTAATTGATTTGATTTATTTTTTATAAATTATAATTTATTTAGTTTGGTTCGATTTTTCTTTAAAAAAATTAAAATAACTAATTCAATCGAATTATATATTATATATTTATTTTTTATATATATATATTTAAAAATATATATATTTAATAATTATATATGTGTAGGAGTGCAAATGACTCGAGTTATTGGTGAGTAGCTCGATGTTCAGTTCGATAAAAACTCATTCGTATTCGATTCATTTTATAAATGAGCCAAACTTGAGTCTTACTTCAAAACTTTATGAATAAATAAGGCAAATTTAAACAAAATTAAGCTTGTTCGATTAAACTTGTGATCAACTCAATTATAAGCTCGTAAACATGTTTATGAACAAATTCGCAAACAGTTCAATTAATAAGTTCAGTAATAACTCGATTATTATTATTATTATTTTGACACTTAAAAAATATATTTTTTGAAACTCTTATAATCTTTTAGATAAATTAATTTGACTAAAATACACATATTTTTAATTTTCTTATATGTGAACTTTAAATATTTTTAAAAGGAAAATAAATTATATATTAAATTATATTTTCAATTTTTAATAAAAGTTATTCTTCATGAAGAAAATTATTATTATATTTTATGAATAATAAAATATAATACTCATTCACTTAATTCATAAGTCACATATATTTTAACTGTTGGATTAATTAAGTAGCATAATATAAAAAATATATAGGTAAATAGTTTAAAAATACTATACAATTTTTTTTAAAAAAAAATCTATACTACATTACATTTTTAGAAATATAAGCAACTCTTCCATAAGTACTCTATAATTATAATTATATTTTTATAATATTAATAAAGTTTTAAATTAAGATTTTATTAATATTATATAATTTAGTATTTTAATTTTTAAAAATATTTTTTTATTAATTAACATCTTAAAATATATGTAATGCTTAATTTTATGATTAAATTTTTTTTATCAATTGAATATTTTTGATTTAAATATTTTATGTTATAATTATTTTATTATAAATGAATATTTAAAAAATTGATTATGTTGATTAGTTATAAATAAGTTTCAAAGTGAGTCAAGCTTGAATCCAATTTAATTATAATTTATTAACGAGTTGATCATAAATCAGGCTAAATTATAATCTATAAACAAACTTTTGATGAATCAAATTTGAACTCGTTTAATAATTAAACTAGCCGAACTTAAACATAATTTTTTGTTCAATTTGGAGTTTGAGCTCGAGCTGCGACTGAAAAAAAATATTGTGCCGAGTTTGAATGGACTAAAGTTTAGCTTAGCTCAACTCAATTGTTGTCCTATATATGTATTTTATTAAAAAAAATCGAAATAAATGAATAATCAAATCAAAATATGTCGATTCAGTTTAGTTAACCATGTAAAGATTTTCAATTTGATTTGATTAAGTTCGATTCGAAATTTGGTTCGGCTCGATTTTTAAAATTACAGTTCTGTTAATTTGATCAAAATTTTGTTTCGATTTGACTAAATCGATGGATTGTTCAGCTCTACCTGCAAGAATCGCCCAGAGAACTAATAAACCGGTCCAATAGAATAAACCGATTCTATGTTTAATATAAAAAAATGCTAAAACTCGAGTCAGATGGGTTTGTATCATGCTTAACCGTATGAACCAAATGTGAAGATATTGCGGCATTTCCACAATTTTGTATATACATACATATACTATTTGATTATTTTTTTTATAATTTCTTAGAGTAACTACCAATATTTTCAGAACCGGACCGATTAAAAAATTAATGAAAATAAAAAATTAAAAAATCAGATATTTAATAAGAGTCGAATCGGTTAAATAGAAAAAAATCAAAAAATATATATATGTATATATAATTTGACATTTATTATATATATGATGAAAATAAAATAATTAATTTTTATTCAATTATTTATTTATTTATTTTTATATATTTAATTTTAAAAAATATTTTTTATAATTTTAGGAACCAAATTATAATTTGACAATTACTTTTTAATCAACCTAGAATTCAGGGACGAAAAACAACAGTGAGAATGATCAAAGTTATAAGTTTTAAATAACATTAGAGTCAAAATTATGTTTCGAAAAATATTAAAAATCAATATGCTCGTAATACTAAATATTAGTATCAAAATTATAACTTATTCAAAAAAAATAATAGGAATTTTGAGATATATTAAGTTTGCTTGGATGAAATATAATATATATATATATAAAAAATTTTTTTGTGATGTTTAGTATATAATGACTTAATAAACAAATATTAATGCAATTGAGACTTCAGTTATTTTCATTTTTATTTTGCTCAAAAGAAAAATAAAAGAGATTAATTAGGTATAAAAATAATTGCATAGCATAAACCTTTATATAAAGGCTTTAAAAGGGACTCTTCTCATTGAGTGAGGCCCATTAATATATTTAATAATATATTAAATATATATAAATAAATCCAAATGAAAGAGAATGATGGGACATTAGCAATTAATACATGCACCCTCATCTTTTTTGAGATGAATGAGCCTATTAATCTTATTCTATATAATAATATTTAGAGTTAAAATTGGGTACTTAAATAGATGACTTGTATATTATAGACAACATTAATTAAAAAGATATAAATTTTTATAGAATAAAAATTCAACTAAATTAAAAAATTAAAAAAAAAAATTAATCCATTTAAATCGAAAAAATTATTTTAGTTTGACCGGTTAATCGATTGGTTCAATAATTTTTTAATAGATTTTTTAGATGGATAAATAGAAATTGACCGGATAAGTTCTTGCTTTGATTCCCATCTTTATAATTTTGTATTATATTGTGATTATTTTTACTATTATGCAACATTAATATTATAAAATTTTAAATCTAAATAATTAATTTAAATGATTTTAAAATTTAATTAATATTATTTTAATAAACTTATAAATTCTAATGAAAATAATAATTTTATTTTCTTGTGATCACTAATAAAAATTTATGAAATCATATATGTTATATAATATTCAATATTTATTTAATTCCTATTTAACTCAATTTGATTTTGATTCATCTTTAAATTTATAACTATCTGTCTTTACCAGTTTAAATGCCAGACCGAATTTGAAAAACTTCATTGCAAGGATATATTATCATCTACGGAGATTCTCGAGGTGCTTAGGAAACTGCATGTCCAAACCCCAAAACATTAACAAACAAAACATGTTGCAATCCACAGTTAACCGGACATTGAAATATTATATTTTGTCCGACAACTAACTCTGAACTATCAAACCTGTGAAGTTAATCTTTTGGATATACCCTCTTAACAGTTAACAACTTGTTTATGCTAAAATCAATTAATCCTAAGAACACTTAATTAAAGCACAAAATCGTTTTTAGATTATTTAATTGCGATCCTCTGTTACAGTATAATGATAATTTGAAAATTTACACATTAATGTTACAGTATAATGATAATTTGAAAATTTACACATTAAACACAATAATTACAATTGTAAACTCCAAATTAATCAGTATTAGGTAATTTAACCCAGATATTTGTGTACAAAGTAATTTAACTTGAAGAATCAATATATAGGTATAGTACCGTCAACTTTAACCTCCAAGGATTTGATGTATAGAGTATTAGAGTTGTCAATCAAAGACTGAGTGTATATGCAGTATAAAAATAAATTAAACTGATTAAATCGAATCAATTTAATCCAATTCAAATTAAAATTATGATTTATATTGTTTCATAGTTGGATACAGTTTTAAAAATTTTATAAACGAAATTTTTTATTTAGTTTTGGTTTGAGAAAATAAAAATTTAATTAAACCAAACCAAATCAATAATATAATAATATTTTACTTTTTTTAGATATGTACTTTTATATTCTTAAAAATATTTTTTAAAAATAGGCTATTAAAATTTTATTAATATCATGGTGGTCTTTATTTTTTTATATTCTTAATTTTTCATTTCTCATATTGGTCATACATGTTAAAATTATCATGTAAATTAATAACTTGTTAAAATAAATGTTAATTAAAGAGTTAAAAAATTGGTCTTTATTTTAAAAAATTAATAATATTAGCTATAGAGTTAAAGAGTTCTACATTAATTCTTGAAAATTAAATCTATATATTTTTATGTGGGGAGCCTACCAATTATATAAATAGTTCTTCTGGAGTAGTTAGAAAATTATTTTTTAAAATACTCTAATAATTTTCTAATTTTTAAAATATGATTTTGTTTTAATGTTTATTAAATTTTTATGGTCTTTTTTATTTTTTATTTTATTTATTTATTACTTTGTTAAACCAATTAAACTGAATTTCCAAACCGAGTCCAAATAGCTTTGGTTTGAATATTTTTTTAATACCACTTGGTCAAGGGATGAAATATTTAAAACCGATTTTATTAGGGTTGAAATATTTAAAATCGATTTTATTAGTTTCGTTAGGAATTTTTACTTTAAACTGATCAAACCGAACCATGAATATTCCTAATAGGCAGAATCGTCAACTCGAGATAAACTGCTACTGAAGCAAAAGACTATTAGGTTTTTTGTATGTATATTTGTCGAGACCCCAAATGAGATTCAACTGATTTATTTATAACAAAAGAAATAGTAACTAACTGCCAATTGCAAGAAGAATCAGGAGCATGATATGAAGTTATAGGCCATATCTCAACCGTCCTTTATGAATCATGGGGACGAGCTAGAGTAAGTACAAGGTAATACATTCTCAATTTATAAGTCAATTATGTTTGTTTATTAGTACTACTTGATTTTGGTTCAACCTGGGCCTGCTTACCCTAGGCTCTCTCATTTGGGCTTATTGATGCATTATGGGCTTAGATTATCTACTGGCCCTTTGGGCTTTCTTTCTTGGGCCCAGTCATTTTTCGCATCAATGTTGACAATGCCCCCTGCAACCCTTCATTATTAAATTTAAAAAGTGAAGGATTGCACCTTTTATCGGCCCTTGATAACCGCTAGAAAAACCTAGAAGAAGCTGATAAAAATGGGTTTCACTTCTTGATATTTTTACTTTTTACTCTCTAAGTAAAAAACTTTCTTTCTTGCAAATTACTCTTAAACCTTCTTCTAGTTCTTCATATTTTTGGGCATTCAAGTAAGTGTTCCTCCTTTCCTTTGTGAAATATGTGTTTGATTCTTGTCATTGACTCTAACTTGTACTTTATTTATTTGTTGGATGTGTTAGGATTGTTCGATCTAATAAAAGCAAAGAGGCTCTAGCAGGCTTACAAACAAAGACATTCAAAGAAACAATCGAATATGTTTGGCCCATCTCCTTACAGGTATTGATTCCTTATGATGATAGGTATATCTTAAAGTCTCATTAACTCTCGAGATAATAAATATGAAAAATTCATTTTCAGCGATAAACATTCGCCACCTACGTTTAATTGCAAAACTAACTTTATTCATGGGTCCAAGTCAAACAACCACGTTCTTAGCCGACAGTGCAATCGATTTTATTTACTGGCATGCACATCTCAAGCCGATCTTTTCTAATTCTTGGATAGCTTTAAGAATATATGATCTTATGAAGTTCACTCTTGTTCGTATTCCCTTTCACAAACAGCTTTTGTTTCCACCTCTCCTTTTTTTGTCGGCCAATAGTAACATATTTGCCTTTCGATTCGGTTCTATGTCCATTACTTTATATGATCTTGTCATTATGTTCAATATCCCATTATTAGGTGTATCCATAGATGCTTTCCTTGAAGTTGATAGCTTTAGTGTAGACATCTCATTCAAAAAGAATGATTGTAATTATGGAAACATATAGAACAAAACCGAACATCTAAAGACCAACCTAGCTTTACCAAACATGTTGCCTTCCTCTTATATTGGTTATGCAAATTTATTTTTTATACTGCACCAGTGAAGGTTACTAATGAACATTTAAAAATTGCTATTGCCCTAGCTCTCGGTGAAAGGCTGGCTCTTGGACCTTACATTCTTTCCCATATTTATCGAGCTATTCACATCTTCCTTCATGGGGGTGAATTGCCTCCTTTGGTTCGGTTACTAGTTCTCTTTCGATGGTTTAAACTTGGTTGACGGCCTATTTTCCCGAGCTTGTCTATTGTACCCAAAAACCTCACATTCAATCAATTCCACATTACGGTCAATGGATTCGCTCATTCTCTTTCAAAGACCAGTCATTCCACCAAGTTTTTGCTTTCTTTTATTCCACCAAACATAGGGAATAATAAATTCTTCGTTTTTCATCCAACCGAGTTCGACCCTAGATGGACCATATTTACCTATAAAATAATGTCAGAAGGTGAAGAATTTACTTATAGCGAATGGGCCGAATCTTGGATAAGTGCTTTGATAGCCTAAGATTTGCACTTCAACACGGTGTTAGACAATAAATGTAGTATAGAAGTCTATCACCCAAATATTTGTACTCGTTAGTTTGGCCTAATCCAATGTCACCCATTCCCATTAATTTATTCTTATAACATTTTTAGAATAACTCAACCTACTATTACATTGGATGTAATAGCCGAGATAAATAAATTGTATGAAAAGAGAGTACCCACTGTGATTTTGGATGATCTACCTGTATCTATCGATTGTTCTGAGTTATATTCGAATTGGTGGGCCGACTTCACTAAATAAAGAATGAAGCTTTCAGCCAATGCAGTCTGAGAGATGCAAGATTTCAGCCAAACTGAGAGGGTATAAAAAAGAGCTGCTTCTGAAACTAGTTCATCTTATCATGTGCAGGAATCGGTTACCAACAAATCCAAAGGTATGCATATTTATGAAATCCTTTTATTTGAGAAGTTTTATGCTTTTAAATACAATTACCTTAAGCCGAACGAGATGTTTTGACAAATCCAAAAGGCTCAGAGAGAAATACAAACTAAAACCAATAAGAAGACTTGATTGAGAGAGAGAAGTTGACTAAGAAAAGGCAAGAGTTATTGAATAAGGACAAACTTCTTAAAGATAGGCAGAATTCATCCAAAACAGCAATTGTTTGCCTCAGATGGATTCCTATGAAAGTTCTAAGGTTCAAATGGTCGAAAGTCCCAAATGCTCACTTCGGCATATGTTGAGTGTTTATTTTAGTAGTTTTTTTAGGATAATTTAATTATATTTTATTAGGATTTATTATATTTGATTTGATTTTGTTAAATTTTGAAGTTTGAAGTTAAAATGATGATATGAAGATATTTGGTTCAAAAATTTTTAAAAAAAAATTGAAGAATATTTGCTTTCAATAATCGGTACCCGGTTTTTTACCAAAACACCCGGTTATTGAATTAAGGAGACATAAGTATACGATTATTACTCATTAACTACTCGATCATTAAAGTTGTGACCCAATTATTAGTATAAAAGCTAATTTTTGGATTATTTAACTTAAAGAAAAGCTCATTTTAAGAGTGTGGAAGACTTTCTAAGGAGCCTAGAGAGGAAAAGTTTCAAAAAAATAATAAACAAGCTTGAAATCGAAGAGCCAATAATTTTGGATGCAATCAATAAGAGTTTATTTCTCAACTCTTTTTATTCTTAATTTTTATCTATATTGTAGTATGTTGAATTCTTATTATATTTCATTGAAGTTTATGATTTTTATTTTAATTATGAGTTTCTAATTCTTGAATCTAGAATTTAGATGTATTCAATTGAATTATTTTATAGTTTGGACAATGATTGATTGATTATCTAGTGATGAATTGAATATTGGCTAGTTTATTGATCTAGGCTTATAAATTTTAATAATTGGTCACTGTTAGACATTATATAAGATAACACATGATGGATCGAGAGATGAAGTGTAGTACTAGTTCATGAGATCAATAACCTAAAGGATCGAGTTGCTAAGATATTGGGACACACTTTAGGGGATTAGAAATTGCTAAAGAATTTAATGGGCTTACATTAGTGTAGTGATCACGAGAATAGACATGAAATTAATGTAGATACTCATGAAGTTGCTTGAGAGAGAATTACAGATAATTTAGAGTAATTAATTCATTAACCATAAAAATTGGATAATTAATCATGAGTAAGAAACCATAAAAGTTCAATTGACGAAATCTAAGTTCTAAACTTGTTTTGATAATTTTATTCTATGAAAATTCCCACCTCATTTGTCTTTATTTTTAAATATTGCTTTAACTTTAATTCCAAAATAAATTTAAAATTTTGTTTAAATAATAAGAAAAATATTAATTTTTGTATTTGACACCACCTCTTCATGGGAACTATACTCTACTCACTTCTATTACTTGCGTGAACAATTCGTGCACTTGCGAAACACCCCAATAGCATAGCTGGTAATCCTATAAGTTGTGTCAAGTGTAGGAAAAGAAAAGGTGACGTGGGCAGGGTCATATCAAGAGGACTGACCGACGGATACGACCTGAAATCTTATTGAACTTCTTGATGAAGACGATCTCATTCGACTAGGTATTCTTTGTTCTTCTGATGGCTTTTCCATCTAGTTTGGCTAATTCTTTGTCTTTTGCAAATGCCATCACAACTAGTATCTCTGAAATTCCAAGCGATGTCCCTGAGCTTACCAAACCCCTAACCAAGAAGCAAAAAAACCAAAGTTAGTGTTCAACTGAATTTCTTAACCATGCCCCTTTATATTCTTAAATTGTAAAACCATGCAAAGAGCTTTAAAGTCCACTGTGCCGAATCCATTCTCTAAGACTAAATTCACCTTCAAGATGAAGCCTCTTGAACAAAAACCATCCAAATCACCTTCTTCTACACATGACCCAAGTAAGACTTCATCTAAATAAAGTTTCCTCAACGTGAGAGCCAAGTAATACCTCAAGCGAGAAAATCCATGTGAGTGAAACTTAAGACGTCTTTGAGCAAATCCACAGCTTTCAGCCTGAGCCTACTGACCCCAAAATAGGCCATATGGCTGGATAAGCATTAATCCAAATTTTATGCAATTACTTTTGTTGTTTGGATTTTACTCAATATATGTCTTGAAGGAGAATTGGGATGACTTGGACAACTTCTTCTCTAGCCTTGGCGTTGAACCAATGATGGCTTAGCCAGTTGTCCCCTAGGATGAAGCTAAAGAGATTGATGAGTCTGAAACAGATGAACGTTCAGCTCAAATCAAAGCCCACCTAGAAATGTTGGTTGCTCTTAAATGCATTGGCCTTTTTTTCTTTCTAGATGATGCCTCTTTTAAATCATCCCGAGAAGCTGCGGCTTTTATCTCATCCAATGCCACTGAGAATCATCTTTCAGTTGGTTTAAAGCCTTTTCACTGATAGCTTCTTTACCGACTTTGATTGGTTATCCGAAGAATATCAGTCAACATATTCCTTGTTTATGAAATGAAGTTATAAAAAATCAATTTTGCTTATAACATTGGTTAAAATTTCTTGTCTTGATGTCCTTATTTGTACATATTAATTAACAAAATAGGCTTTTTACAACTTCGTTTAGCAAGGAATTTAGAGCGGTTTGCGCCTTCCCACAAAGATGAAACATAAGACTTCAAGAACTTTCCATTAGTTGACCGATCATGTGCCTCACTGTCATGATCTGATAATTTATGTGCACCATTCTCTTTGAAATCTTTTACAATAAAAGGTCTCACCCAATTCGGTGACCATTTTCCAAGTTCATGATCTTTATATCCACTCAGTAACACAACTTTCCATACCAAGTCACTAATCTTAAAATCTTTATGCCAAACCAGACTTTCCAATTCTTTTTTTCTAAGCTTGTATTTTGTCCAACATAACAAATTGATCATAATTAAGGTCGTCCAGTTCCTTGAACATTGCATGGGTGTACTGATCGGCTGTCAACTCATCTTGATGCTTGCTCCTTAAGGATTTGACTGTGAGTTCGGCCGGTATCATTACATATTGTCCATACACCAATTTATAAGGTGTTGCCCTAGTGGTTGTCTTCATAATGGTTCGGATAGCCTATAAGGTTTCTGAAAGTAATTCATGTCATACTCTTGTGTTATCCTCTACCATTTTCTGAATATTAAACTTTAACACCTTATTTATAGCCTCAACCTGACCATATGTTTGTGCATAATAAGGGGGTATAGTGAATGAGCTTAATACCAAATTTCCTTGCAAAATGCCCTAACTTCTTTTCCAGTAAAGACCATACCCTAATCTGTCATAATAGTTTGAGGCAAACTACTACGATGGAGAACCGAATGACTGGTTGTTGATTCAACACCTTTAATGGTATAACTTCTACCCACTTTGAGAAATAATTTGTAGCCGCATGATAAAAGAATGTTGCATTGGAGATGATGGACATATTGTTAGGCATTTAAATTGAGTATTTTTATTGGTATTTTAGGTGTCATTTTGTAGTTAATTAATTGAGTTTTTGTTTAAGTTAGATTAATTTTAATATAGTATTGAATTTCAATTTGAAAATTAAGATTTAACAATATTTTGGTAGATTTGATAGGATTTAGATTTGATTTTAAATAATATATTTTTTTATTTAAATTTGATTTTGATTAGATTTATGATTACGATTTTATTTTTTGAATAATGATTTCTACTTGATTTGATTTTGTTTTGAAGGTTTAAAAATTGAAATTTTGGATTTTCAGTTGGGAAAAATTCTTCAGGGGATAAAATACCGGGTACCGGTATTTAGAGCCAACACCCGGTATTTGGAGATGAGGAACCGGTATTTGAAGTAAAAATGGAACCCGAGAGACAGTAGCGAATATCGGGTACCGGTATTTTACCGTATACAACCGGTATTTTCTCAAATACATAAAATACGGGTACCCGGTATTTTAAGCTCCGTACCCGGTATTTCATGTTCCTACCCAGTATTTTGCTCTGCCCTCAGAAATGAAGTTTATAAAAAGGTAACCAAGGCTTGGGAAAGGGAGATATCACTCTTGGGAGCTAAGGAGACTCAAAGGAGGCTAGAGAAAAAGATGCTCAAAGGAGGCTAGATAAAAGGATTTTTGGAGCCTCAAGACCTTCAATCAATCAAAGAGATCATCAAATAGAGTTTTTACTTTCTCTACTTGTTTATTTCTTTGTTTATTTTAGTATGAACATGTTTAATTTATTGATTAGTTTATCTTTTCTTTATTTAATTATGTTGAACTAAATCCTTTTTCTAGGATTTAGATGAAGTTAATTGAATAATAAAGGTTGATGACAATAATTTATGATTTCAATTATTCTCAATACATAATTTGATTTGTTAATTTTGATTTATAAGTGTTTTATGATTGGCCATTATAATCACTATCTAAGGTAGCTATTTACAAGTGAGAGCTGCGATAGTTGCTTGTTCGTGAAATTAATAAGCTAAGGCATGTTTCACTAAGAGATTAGCATATACTTTAGCGGATTTTATGAAATTGCTAAGGATTTTAATGAATTAACATTGATTCGGTGATCACGAGAGTAGACACTTGCATTAATGTTAATATTTGGATTTTTGCTCTAAAGAGACTAATTCATAATTTAAAGTAATCAATCCATCAAACATTTTAGTTTTGAAATCATTATTGAGTCAATCAACTGGGTAGATTCAATTAACGGAATCTAAATTCTAAATCGTTTTCTTTAATATTTTAAATTTCCAAGTTGAGATTTCTTATTTATTTAATTTTGTTTTAAAAATTCATCAAAACCAAATTAATTTCTTTCCAATTAATAAAGATAATATAGATTTCGGTAATTGACAACGCCTCTCTATGGGACGATACTCTACTCACTTTATTACTTTTCAAAATGATTCGTGCACTTGCGAAAAGACCGAACATGGCGCTCACACAATTGATGCAAATTTAAGGGATAAAATTAAGTCTGGATGCTTTGTCCTTTTATTTATCACATCTCTTGTCCCATATTTTCTTTATGCACCACATCACTTTTTTTTTAAAAGTATTTTTGACAGTCAATAGTGGCATATAAAAAGAACACAAGACTAGAGATAAAATATATAAGAGGATAGAGAATCCTATTGCATAGGCCTTACCTTAGAATTTGATGTAGGAGATAATACATATATTTTATAGTTAGATTTCGTAACCAAAGATTGTTGGATCACATAATTGCAACTAGGGTTACACAAAAATTAACTAAATTGATAAAACCAAATTAATCCAATTCAATTCAAACTAAAAATCATGATTTAGATTGTTTCTTGGTTGGTTACAATTTTAAAATTTTTATAAATCGATTTTTTAGTTTAGTAATGGTTTAAAAAAATAAAAATTAAATTAAATCGAACTGAACTAATAATATGATAAAATTACATCTTTTTTAGATATATATTTTAATATTCTTTAAAATATTTTTAAAATAGCATTAATTAGAGAGTTGGAGAATTATTGAAGAGTTTGTTTTTTCAAATACTCTAATTAATAGTTTCTTAATTTATTTAAATTGACTATCCATCTATCCATGACTCCTTAAATTTCTTTTTTATTCTTTATAAGTTGCAATTTAATCTAAATTTCTATATTTTGAAAGATTTTTATGTTGTTATTTTGATTATTACTTATTTATTTGGTGATATTTCATTCTAATTTTATTATTATAATATTATAAAATTTCAAGTACACAACTTTCTTTTTATAATAATAATAAGGTTGATTGATAATGTGATTTTATTTTAATGTTTGTTAAATTTCATAATCTTTTTAATTTTTTAATTTTATTTGTTTATTATTTTTGTCCAACCGACTATCCAAACCGAATTCAAATAGTTTAGATTTGAATTTTTTTTATTATTTGATTTGATTAAGAGTTAAAATATTTAAAAATTAATTTTAGTAGTTTAATTAAAAAATTTATTCTAAATTGATGAAAATGAATTACGAACACTCTTAATTACAACCAAAATATCTATAATTTTGACTAAATTTAAAATGCAAACAATATTAGGAAACATCACCTTAAAAGGAAAAGGATATAAAAAAGTAAAAAATAAAAAGGATAAAATACTATTTAGCCTATGAAATTTAGCAAAATTAACACTTGGATCCTTACATTTTAAGAAAATAACCGTTGGGTTTCTCACATTTGATTCCGTCATAACAATTGGTTATTCCATCTATTTGACAGTTAAATACTGTTAAAATGACAAAAATACCTCTCGTTTTTCATTAAATTTTCTTTTTCATCTCATTACATTAAAAAAACACCTCAAACTTTTTTTATTTTTCTTCACAATCAAACCTTTATTTCTCCACACAATTTCACTAATCACAATACCCACATATAAATTTTATTTTTTTTAATTTCAACAAACCCAAAATTTACACAATTAATTAATTTATTAATTAACCAAGAAAAAGAAAAAGAAAAAGAAAAAACATCACATGATAAAGAAAAAACAAGAAAATATTTGAACGTGAGCTTTTTACAAAGGAAAATAGGAAGAAAAGGAAAGAAAGTGAAGGAAAATAGAAACAAAATGAAGGAAAAAAAATATAGAGATTGAATATGAGGGTATTTTGGAAAAATAACTTATTTTAATTTATTTTTTATTTATTGTTTAATTTTTTTAATAGAAAATTTGAAAAAAATACAGAATGATCAATTATTATGACGAAATGAAATCTCAAATATCTAATAGCTATTTTCTGAAAGTGTAAAGATTTAAGTGTTAATTTTGTTAAATCTGACCAATTATTATGATGAAATGAAATCTCAAATACCTAATAATTATTTTTTGAAAATGTAATCACTCAAGTGTTAATTTTGTTAAATTTAAATAACTAAATAGTATTTTATCCAAATAAAAGAAGAAGAAGATAATGTAGGGTAAGAGATGTAGATGGAGGATGGGGAAAAAGACTAATAGAAAAGTCCTATTGATATACAACAATATATTACAAATATTTAAAATTTGTTGAAGATTTGTTTTCTTCGCAAATTGAAATCACCCATCAATTTTTTCAAATTTTCTTTATTAAAGTTGATAAGTCCATATAATGATATATACACAATCAATTGATGTGTATTACGTCCAACACCTTTTTAATTATAAATTCTTTAATTATTTTATATTTATTTAATTTAAGATTTAGTTTTCAACATTCTTCTCTAATAATTGTGAAGCCTAAAAATTATCATAATATATTCATCTTAATAAATAAAGTGTTATCATTATTTATTTTTATATCTCTTCATTTACTTCATAAGAATATGTTTAAATTTAAATTAATGTCAAGTTAACTTTTCTATTTTGAAATATTTATAAAAAAAAAAAAACTCAAAATCTTATAAAATTGGTCTCTCTCTCCATCCATAAATAATAGTTCACATTTTTTTTAATGCAATATATATATATATATATATATATTCAGTTTCCTTTTCTAATTATATTTATTATAATATTTTCAAATATATCTTCTAATATATTTATATTCACATAATTTAAGAATAATTAATATTATTAATGATTAAAAAAAGATAAATTAGTAATATAAATATATATAATTTTTGTTTCAAAGTAAAAGTGGACTATTATTTATTTGCATAGAGAATAATGAGAAAGCTGTTCAACAAATGGTTTCAAACTTTTTGTATGTTTTAATTGTTGTGGATGAGAATCCACATTGAAAAAAAGATTAACTTAATGAAAGATATATAAGTTGAAAAAAACTTATAAATTTATTGTCTTAAAATTTTGTATTGGAGTGTGGTTTCAAACCCACAAGTATATTCGCCAACATTAATTTTACTATGGATAAATTCAATAATGATTAAGTTGAATAATAAGAATTTGGACCATGAATTTGGGTCAAATCTTTTGTTTGGATCATTAAAATTAAGTGAATTTAGATTTGATTCAAATATTTAGTGAAATTTAATCCTTTAAAATTTAATATTTCAAGTTTTTTTTATCTAATTATTTTAAATATAATATTTTAATCTTTAACTTGAAATCTCTTTTTTTTAAAAAAATTAAGATCTAAAATTTTAAATTTCTTATACTTTTTAAATAAAGAATTTATAGATTTATAAATTTCAAATTATAAATTTGAAATATGAGATTTGAAATTAAATTTTTAAATTCAAATCTATGCATTCAAACACACCTAAATGAAATTAAATTAGTTAAATTCATTTACCAGCCATTATTTTTGTATATTATTATTTTGATCCCAAAAAGATTGTTACCTTTGTATTAGTAGCACTATTTTCTACTCTATTTTCTTCTTTACTCCTTATTAATACTTAATTTTGACTTAAAAAACCTATACTAAAATGTGAAATTCATTGTGGGTTTTATATGTTTAAAACAAATGCTTCTTCACTACTTTTAAAATAGAGTTTTAATACAAATACTACACTACTCTCTTTTTTTTCATAAAAAAATAAGTTTTCATTCATGAAAAAAAAAATATTTTAAAAAAAATAATTGAAAAAATTATAATTAAAATAAATATAAAATTATATTTATCCCTAAGTTTTATTGACTAAGGTATCAAAGTAATAATATTTAACACAACAGTTATAATTAACACATCAATGAGAAATATGCTCCATTTGACATTGACATCAAGTCGTTTGATTAGTCTGATCGTTGAAAATCAAATAAATTTTTTTTCCATATTGGAGAAACAAATAAATCTCCATAAAAAAAAATAATTTCAATTTCTACAAGCGGAAGATACAAATAAAATAAACATAAATATAAATAAAAAAAAATAAATTTAACATTAAAATCTTATTTAAAATAATAACAAATAATTCAAGATAAAATAAATATTATATTATCCTCAAGTAATTAATATAAGATGATAGTGGGGAAGGAAGAGAATAAAATGTTCGTACAATAAAAAGAGGAGGGGAGGAGTAGATAGAGGGAGGTCGCGACTATGACAATAATTTTCTATTATTTAAAAATATGGTTTTTTAATTTCATTTTATAGTACACCACTTTTAAAATAGAGTTTCAATGCAATAAATCAGTGGAAAAAAAATGTATCATTATGTCCTTGAAAGACTTGTCCACCCCATGACTTCTTGCTTTACTCTTAAATTATGTGTGCAAAAATGGTGATAATCTTTTTGAAAGTGAAGCAATATATTGAATTAGATTAAATTGCACAAGTGTATTTTATTATTTGTCGCACTTTAATTGCTCGTTTTTCTTTTATGGTAAACTGTACTGAGTCTTAAATTTTATAATCATGATCTTCTAGAAAAGTTGTGTTGAAATTCTAAAAAAGGAAGAGTGTAAGAAAGTAAAAAAAGGAAAGCAATCATCTTTACCCTCTTTTCCTGGCATGAATCCTCAATGGGGACCAAAACATTTGGTTAGCAATTTCACCATCATTACTAAAAGGAAATTGCCAATAATGTCTAAATTTGTCTTTCTTCTCTTCTTCTTAAAATTCTATATAGAGAGTGGGAAAATGTATTTCAAATATTGTATTCACATTAAAATATAAATAGATTTGGATTTAATTTTTTTTTTTCATGCTAAACAAAAGAATAGTATTATGGGAGTATTTAAATTTACTTAAAATAGGTATGTAAGAGTATTTTGAAATTTAAAAAATACTAAATAATTTTTTGAGTATTTAAGTAATTAATTTAAAATATTATATTAAAATTTTTTAAAAAAATTAGACTTGATAATTTTTTTTGAAATGGCATTTTCAAAATCATATTTCTACCCAAACTCTCTCTATATATTAAGGATTTATGATGTAAAATCATACCTCTCTTATTGATATTAAGATAAGCTCCATATGATAGTATAAATTTATAAATTTATATTAATAAAAATAAAGAGGAGGGAGGATATTTGCATTTTTATTTTATTTAATAATTTATCATTAAAGTAAAATTTAATGTTAAATTTAAATTTTCATCTAAAAATAACAATATATCATATATTTTTTGATACCTATCTTTATTAATGATATTATTTGATGCCTATCTTTATAAATAAATTTGAAATAAATTTGCATTTAAAAATAATTTTATATAATGGGTATTAGTTTAGTATCCGCATTAGTTTAATACACTGAATAGTTACTATTTGAATATGTTTATATAAATGATTAATTAAATATAAAAACAAGTATTGTTAATCAAAATTATAAGGTATTTTTTTTTAAAAGGAAGTAAATATTTTGCATGGTTTTCAAATTTTAAAAAATATTTATATGGTTATAAAAAGTTTTAAATAAATTAATAATTTATCAAAAAAATAAAATGATTTTGGATAGATTGGATATAATTAAGGTAGTGTTAATCAGAGTTAAAATGGAGATGTGTAGTGAAAAATGAATTTTAATATTAGAAATAGATTTTTTTTAATAAGTGTCCTACGATAAAATATGATTATAAAATAGTTATTTTAGATAAATATAAATAAATTAATATAAAAATAAATTGGATAATAAAAAAATAGAGAGATTTTGATTAAATTATATTTATATACCATCGCTACCATAAGTTAGAATTTTAAATTTTCATTCATTTAATTTATTTATTTAATATTATCTGAATTTTTATTTCTTAACTAGTGTTTTTGGAATACTTGTTAAAAAATCCGTTATAAATATTAAATAAATTTAATATAAATAGGAATATTTTTTATATATATTCTACTTATTAGCATATTTATGATGAAAAATTTCAATCAATATAATAAGATTTTGAAAAATGATAGAAAGGAAGATATAATTAATTAAAGCCATAAAGGGAAAGATTTATATCCATTCATCCAATATTAAAATTTTTTACAGGGTAAATGATGAAAGTATTAGAGATAGGAGATGTACTTGTTATTGTGTCGGTAAATCTAATAATTAAGACAATTTAAGCTCCTTTTAAAGGAAATAATTTTCTTTATTATTATAATTTATAGAACACTGATATTTGCTAATACAATTCAACACTTAAAATTTTTCGATACTTAATATGATTTATTTGAATAGCTAATTATTTAAAATAATTGAATACTTGAAATTTATAATCATACCTACTTTTTAATATTTTATATTTAAAATTCTAATTCAAATTCACAATAATTTTAAATTATAATTTTATTAAAATATAAATCTTCCATATATTAAATATAAGATATTAAATGAATTTATATACAGTAGAATTTTCCAACCTTACACATTAATATTTGTGACATTTGTGGACCAAGGCTGGTCTATGGACAAAGGTAAAGTTTGATATGGAAAAGTTTGATATGGATTTCGTAAGTACAAATCCAACTTAATGTTAAGATGGCGTAAAACTCGTGTAAGAAACATGATTATCAAAATTAGACTGAATCAATCATAAGAAACATGGTTATCGAAATTGAATTGTATCAACCGGTTGAATTAAAAAAATTAATAATTAAATTAAGAATCGAGCCGATTAAAATTAGGACAAAATTCATGTAAAAATCATGGTTCTCATTCCTAAATTTATTTTAGTTGAATTAGAGGTAGCAATTCGTGTTAATAAAATTAGGGTCAATATAATTAGGATATAATAAATTTATCATGTTAAAAATATAAATATAAATATGATTCCTTTAATTAATAGGTAACACGAAACTTATAACACATTTAAAATTTTAAATAAAATTATATTTTATTTTTAATATTTAGAAATAAAATTTAAAAATTTAATTTATATTATTATATAAAATATAATTAAATATAAACTTATAAGAAATATTAAAATTATATTTACATAAATTTTATGGGTGATAACTGATAAGTATGTTGAGTTAATTTAACAATTTAAATTGTTACTGGTTACCGCAACATAATACGCAAATGTTAATAGTCACATGTTATCGTGTAGTGTCCTGTGCTATCACTTCTGAGTCGAACTTATTTTGTATGGAGCACAATGGGCAGGGAATCTCCGTTATCCATAGAGATTTGCTATGGGGGCGAAAATTTTTTGATTTATTCCTTTATAAAAGTGGAGATGAATTTTTTTTTTTTTTTTTTTGTTAGCGGAGACAAAATGGAGATAAAGAGTGAATTTTTTGTTCTGTGGAGATATTTGTTGTTATGATTATAAAGATTCGATATTATAATTGCATAAATATACTTAATATAATTATTTAATTATTATTGTATATAACATTTATGTATTAAGATTTTTATAATAATAAGAAAGTAAAAGTCTAATTTTATTTTATTAATTATAAAATATTTTTAAATATTTTATTAAATAATATTATAAAATATTTTTAATACATTATATGTATTTATATTTTGATTATATTTGAATGATAATTTTTGTGAATAAATTTTATTAATATTTTCTACATAAATTTATTTTTATTTTTAATTATTATTTATAAATTTTATAAATATATATAAATTTAGCAGTATAAAATTTAAGTGAGAAATGAGAATCCCCGTAGAAATAGAGATTCATAAAAGAATGAGAATGTGAACTAAATTATCTTCGTATATCAGACGAGGATGGAAAAAAGGATGAGGATGGCTCTACTGCCCTGTCCTATTGTCATCCCTTTGGGGCAAAGTTAGGGCAAGGCAAATAAATAAGGGTGAATTATTACTCAGCGTCTGTTTAGGTTCGCAATTGAAAATTATCATTTAGCTCTTGACTTTTTAATGGTCAGTGTTGTAAGATTCTCAAAATCCAGAAAATGAGAGAAAGAAATGAAAATGAGATAAATGCAATTGATATAGACAACTTACAGATATTTGATTATCATTTCACACCTTACAATAGAACCTAAAGCCTGCTTATATGTTGTTCTCTCACAAGCTAACTATTTTCCCCATGTTAGCTAACGTAAAATGTTGGGTAAATTAAATATTCGGAGTAGCATTTTAAAATTAAGCAGTGATTTAAATTATAACTGAAATAGTAAAAATTGAAATTCTGGTTGTTAGCGTTAATTCTTTAATCACTGGTCGTCACCACTAAACAAAATAAACTCTTGGTGCTCCTATTATAATCAAATATATCAGTAAAATAATATTTTTAAAACTTAATTTAAGTCTCTCAATTTTATTATCATTTCAAAGTTTTTTTTTTAGGACAATATCTATTTTTTTATTTATAAGACTCGGATTTGAAATCTTATTTAATGAGAATAAATTTCTTATCACTTGAATAAATAAGTATTAATATTCTTATTTTAATTTTACAAATATTAATAATCTACTATTTAGGAGTGGATAATAGGATTTGAATCTTACCATTGTTACATTCCCTTTCCTAATGTTAGCAAAAAAAAATCATCCCTATATTATTTTTTAACATTAAAATGTAATGAACATCAATTTTAACTTTTAAGAGTAAATAAGTATTTAGTACAGTGAAATACACTATTTAAAATCTTTATTTTTTGAAAATTAATTTAGTATTCCATGTATTTATTGTCCATCAATCACTCACTCCTATAAGCTAGGATTAGGGTGATTATTTGGCTACTCGTTTAAAAAAAAAAAGAGATTATTTCATGAATCTTATGAAACAAATAGAGGTCTTGACTTGTGTGATTTACTATATCATAGAGACTAAATAGTAATTCATTCTTGAAATAAATAAAATTGTTCAATATTTATTGTTCAGGATGAATAAAGAATATTTTAACTGGGTTATATGAAATCTTGATTTGGTGCAGGATGGATAAAGAATATCTTACGAGTTTGTTCTTTATATTTTGTAAGTTCTTTGAAGTTGTATCTTGCAAGAATTTGTTCAACATTGAAGTTGAAACTGTTTTTTCAGAGAAGACTTCATTTTCAACGTTGTTGGGAAAAACAATTTTAAAAATAATTTAAAGATTATATTCTAATGAATTTGAATTTAAAATTTTGATTTCAAATATTATATTTTAAATTTATAAAAAATTTATAAATTTATAAATTTTAAATTTTAAAAATAAAAATTTTAGGCTAAAAATAAAAATAATAAATTTGAAATGATCAGGTAAAATAAAATTTTAAAATATTAAATTTTTAAAAATTAAATTTCAAAATTTGAATCAAATTTAAATTCACTTAATCTTAATAATTCAAATAAATTAATCTTAATAATTCAAATAAAAAATTTGAGTAAAATCAAATCTAAATTTATAATCTAAATTCATAATTCAAATTCTTATCATCCAAGCGGATAATAAATATTTTTGAATTTTCCTGATTAGAACATAAAAAAATTCTTCTTAAAAAAATAAACTTTAATGACCTATAATCGTTGTTTTCAGTGAAATGTTTTTATTCTCGAGGGCAGCTCTAGCAGCAATACAAATTACCATATATCCTAGCCGCTTAAGTATCCAGAAAATTAACAATGAATGAAATTTTATTATTATTTGTTAAAAAAACATTATAATTGAGTTAAATGTGAATGGCCTTCTCGAGTTAGGCCTACTTAGTATGAATGGCTCTCTTCTTTTCTTCAAATCATCATATCAGCAGAGCCAGAGACATCAGCCTCTACATTGGCACCCACAAAAAGTTGACCTGTTAAAATCTGGACATGGAAACTGATTCTTGTCTCTAAATTTGTCAAACTCAAATGTATCATGTACATATTCACAAATGCTCAAGCACAAACCTACACTAATGCAATCATCCATGTATTAGTAGACTAGTAGTTCAAATATCCAAGAGTAATATTTACACAAGCTTCTTAAAGTCACTCAAAAAAATAGCTTCGCATCCTCTAGGTTACCATTGTTCTCTACACTCAAAACCTTCTCTTCCATTTTCTACAGTTGAAATAATAAAAAAGAAAAATTGGGTAACAAAAAAAAAATTATAAAGAAAGAAGAGAAATTATAGAACAGTTGTTATCTTCTGAACACAAATGACCAATTACATGTTTCTATTTAACCCACTTATCGTGAAACCAAGCAAGATGCAGCAGTCATTTTAAACTCAAATAAGCTGAAGGGGTTGACGACATTTTGTTCATGGCGTCTTTCTATTTCGTCCCATCCAAATTCAAGATTCATCTTCCGCAAGCTGCGCATTGTACCCATGCTTTATGTCTGCAACAAATGCAGAGTCCAACATAAAATTTAGGAGTTCAATAAACGTAGTATATACACCACACATTGACCAATGGATAAATATTTAGACCATTGAATATTAGCTGAACAAAGACAAGGCAATGTCAAAATAAAATGCAGGCTATGCGTGCAGTATTTGAGACTACAATTTGCCAACAAATGGACTGGTATACAACGAAAAGTGGACAAGATGATGGATCACTGCTTTGTTTAAATTCTCCTAGAGCTCAAGGTCTAGTTCATGCAGAAGCATGTGGACTGTGCACAACATATATCTTTATATTATCAATGCCAATCCCACAAGTGGGAATTTATTTGCAAGACACAAATACAACTCTCAATAAGCCATTAATGATGGACAAATAATGTAGCACTATACACTGCTCTCTACTGACAATTAAATGGAGCCACCTATGAAACAAATCTGTAAGACCTAGATGACCATTAGAAGAGGAAGCTGTGTGCTAGATGCATTGAATAGCTTCTGAATAAAAGGAAAACTATGGCAGCCAATATACGGTTCTCGACTAAAGAATTCCATTATGCAGAAATGAATCTAAACAAAATTGCCACAAGGCAACAGACCATCTTTAAATCCACTAGGGTTAATTACTATTTCCTCTTTATAGAATGACCCAATACACTAAGTCCCCTAACATTTCAAAAATATACAAACTCCCCCTGATGAATGTCACAATATACTATTAAACCTTTCTGTCCAATTTTACCATTAGTCAATTCTAAAATAATTAACAAGGATAATAAAAAGACAAAAATACCCTTACTCTTTATTTTTAATTAATTACATTCTATTTTTACTTTAAAAAAAATATTTTTTAGGATTAAGAAATGTAGTTTCATATTTTTTGACAAATTTGAAAATAAAAATAAATAAAAATATTTTTTAAAAATATATTTATTTTATTTTTTAAAAAATAAAAAAATATTTTTTTACTTTTTATTTTTAAATTTATCAAAAATATGAAAATAAATTTTTTACTTATATTGAAAATTTTAAGAAGAAATAATTTAATTTCTTCTTAAATTATTTTTTTAAAATAAAAAATAACAAATAAAAAATAAAAAATATTTTTTAAAAAATATATTTTTTTTTTATTTTTTATTTTTTATTTTTAAATTTGTCAAAAAATATGAAAATGAATTTTGTAGCCCTAAAAAAATATTTTTTAAAGCAAAAATAAAATGTAATTAATTAAAAATAAAAGGTAATAATATTTTTGTCTTTTTACTGCCATTATTGACTATTTTAAAGTTGACTAACAGCAAAATTAGACGAAAATGTACTAATATAACGGACATTCCTCAAGTAAGAGTTAATACATTTTTGAAAAGTCAGGAAGACTTAGTGTATTGAATTATTTTACAAAAAGTAAATAGTAATTAACCCAATCCACTATAAGAAGGAGAAACTCAGCAAATAATGTTACTTTTAAATGGGCACCAAGTTCTTTTTACCTCTTCTTTTAAAGCATTGCAAACCTTTTATAATTATTCAATAGACAACCTTTAAACCTTTTATTATTATTCAATAGACAATCCAGACAGAAATTTCTTATCATATTGCAAAATTTATAATTATTAGTTGACCACAACTTTTTTAACTTCACTGTGCATTAACAAATTTAATTTTGTTCATATGAAAGTGTGATCAATCAATTCGTGACAATCATTCAACAGGGTGCACCATGAAAATCTCTCTGGGACATGAATTATCACATTGTCAAATATTATCATTTTTGCAATTTTTCTTTACTCTTTCCTACACCAGGTAAACAAATCATATCGAATTATGAAGGAAGAATTGCTGAAATTTACCTTTTAATGAGGGCTTATCATATTTATCTTTCCTCTCATCCTCATTCTTCCATTCACTGTCATCATCATCATCACCCATTTCGTCTCTTCCATCATTTCCTGTATCACTTTCGCTAGCCGTTTCCCATTCTGAATCATCAGTGTCTTGGCCATAAACATCACCAGCATCACCCTCACAGTGGACACCTCCATGTTTGATAGCTGCCTCTCTAAATAACCAGGCTGCACGCATCTGCTTCTTGACGAGGCGCTCAGCATAGTCAGGAACTTTATTTTGCCTCAAACATGGATCAGGATCATTTGACTGAGAACATTCGTTAATGAACAGAATGGCATCTAACAAGCTCTCTTTAGCTAATCCCAGCATGTCATAAGCCTGAGCTCGTCTCCAAAGGCTTTTTGCATGACGATTAAGGGGATTGTGAAGACAAAGTGCACGTGTAGCATCACTTATAGCAGCCAAAGGTTGTTGTAGCAGAAGATGACACTGAGCTCGATTACTGTACAAAACAACTCTCTCTTTCTTGGATCTCATTGGACATAATGACAATGCTTCAGAGTACTTTGATGCAGCTCCAGATATATTTCCTGATGAAAACAGGGAATTTCCTTCGAGCTTGACCACTAATGCCGCTGCCTGCTTAATATGCAGATCTTCTTTTGGCATATTCTTTTCCCATTTCAATCTTTGTTTTGAACTTAATAGTTCCTCAATCAGTTCTTTTGAGCGGTTACTGATAGAGTTACGTCCTGTCCCTTGTGATTGGATGCAATCCTGAAGAACATTAATAATGGAATCTCCAAGCTTTTTATGATCACCCAGAGCTGTGATCTCTGCAAGGTCTATAAGAGCAGGTACTGCCTTATCAATCACCTACAAAACAGGCAAGTAACAGTAAGCAAAAAAATAGACACTTTAAATTTGAATATCTTAAGCAAATATCTAATGGTTATTACAATCCCTATGTGGAGATTCGTTTTGGGCATCAAGCTATTGCATTCCTTCTATATGAAATGTAGAACTGCTCTAATTTGGTTAGCATTTGTTAAACAGGATATTTCTTAGTTTCCAATTGGAACTAAAAAAACCAAATTTTTCGTTAAAACATCCCTAAATCAAATAAATTAAAAAATTATCCTATTTAATAGAAATAAGTATTAAGCAGAATGGATTGATAGTTCACATTACATTACAAGATTTAGAATAATGTACATAATCATATTGCTTGCGGCTTTGCACCATTCATCCTGTGGATTGTACTTGCTAGATGCCACTATGGCTCTTCATACACACATCTACTTTCCATTTTCATTCTGCTTCAGAGTGTTTCATGAGATCAAATTGTATGGTGGATTAAGGTTTTATAATCTAACTCATATCAACATAGATGCACGCCTGTAGTTTATTGGGAAATTTCTGCCAACATTGTGAGTATATCCATATCTTATACCCAAACCAATATATGAAAAAAAAATTTAGCTAGTATGACTCGTATATCCATTTTTTTTAACCAATGAAAAGACCGATATTTTTTTGCTCCGTATGCTACTATTATATTGGACGTGTATACACTTAGCGTAAGCAAGACTTGCTCACCTTTATCATGGTTTGTTGAGTTCTCATTTTGAATATTTCATGCAATTGTATTCAGATTTAAGGTTTTGAGACATTTTTATATTATAACTCACATCATTATTAGTGAATTCTGCATCTACCATACATGTGTGCTTATATAATTTTAGATTAATTAAACAAAACCCTTAAAGTTTGTCTTAATATATGCTTTAGCCCTTACTATTTCAAGTTAGCAATTTTAGCACCTAAATAACCATCACAGAAAAATAAAAAATTTTAAGGGGCTAAAGCATTTTAAATATAATTATTCATCCTTAATGGTAGTGCTAGCCCCAGGCTAGTTCCAGTTCTTTCCAGCATTAATTTGCCTTTTTTTTTCTTGGAAGAAGGGGCAAAAAATTGAATTTTGCCGGTTCAGAAACAAATTGGACAGGATCACACTGGCAGTCCTGCTCCAGTTCTTATAGAGGGCCTAGGGCCATTTACTCACCAAGGGGAATTGGGCCCACAGTTCCAGTCCAGGTTGGATATTTTTCCAGGTCTAATTAATGGAAAATTGGAAATGAGTTCATGTAATCCGTCACAACATCTTCTAGTTTATTATTTTGTGGGTGCCAGGTAAATTATTCTAACAGTTGCAAACTTTGTATTAATTTTATAGAAGCAATAAAATTTCAAGTTGTTGCTATTTTAGTTATTAGACTATATTTTGGTCTCAATGATGCCTTTGCCACCTAATTCTGACAAGGTCACTGGAAAATGGAAGTCTTATGTTGGCATTCAATTACGGGCAATCTACACAAAAGGATGGTTTTTTCAATTTGGTCTTGGGTCCACATCTCACATTTAGTGTATCCTAAATTGTATGCCAAATTGAATTTCTCATAAGCTTCATGCAACAATAAGGTGAAATCATCAAAACTGTGATTTAGTGACCAAAATTTGCGACCTCAGTGAAAATTAGCACAAGGTTTATTAACCATTAGTATAATTCATCCCTAATTTATTGCAGCTTCAATCTTCTCATTAAGGAAATGAGTGTCAAGTTTATTTTTTCCCCTTTGGTTCATTTCACAATTGCGAAGGGACAACCAAACCAGCCATAAATGGAAAAGGATTTATAAAGCAAGGGATCACAGAATAAATGAAATCCATAAAAAAGAAAAGAAGGACCAGACATAGAATGATTCATCTAATAACATATTCATAATTTCTAAAGTAAGCAAGATTGTTCAATCAAACATCAGGATTAGTACCTTCAATAACATGTGAGCCTAAATTTTTATTAGTAGTAAACAAATGTTGCCAGAATCAGAATTAAAAATAATTTGTGCAACACAAGGACAGGAAGAAGGTTCAATAATATGCAGTTTAAGCAATTTTCAATAGAAAAGTTAAGTCAACCTAATTATCAATGCAACTTGAAGGATAAATGTCATCGACATATAAATATTAGGAAAGAAAAAGAAAAATGCACATTTCATGTAGATATTTAATTTACCTTATGGCATGTATTAGGATCTTGAAGCAGCCAAAGAAGACAATCTATAGCCATATACTGCCAATCATCGGACGAGCGAGCGATGTTGCACAATGCCTCAATGATACCAGGACAGCTAGCAACAGGTCCCCTACCAAGCTTATGATGACAAATTGTTCTTAATAAGCCAATACCAGCAGGTGAATTTTCATTAACAAGTCCACCCCACATTCCAGGCAATTTTACTAAGAATTCAGCCTTGCATATGGTTGGAAGAAACTCAGGCTTGAAAGCGAAGCAATTAATAAGCTGAAGTGACCAGCACTGCAATTGACTAGCCCATTCCTCTGCTTTCCTGGATTCCATTTCAACACCTCCCATGCCACGAGTAAGCAAATCACAGTGATAACTTAGCCTTCTATCAACGTACTGGTAAAAATGAGAGTAAACTATTTCTAGTGAACTCATTGCAAGTTGAATGGAAAGCTCAAGGATTTCACCATGACTTGCCACCGCAGGAAAAGTGCTGGCATACGTAGCCAAGTGTCCTAGAGCTCGTACTGCCACTCTTTGTTCGACCCACGTCAACCTCCCCCTCAATAGCTCAACCAAGGGAGGAATCACACCAGCATGAACAGAACTTTCGGCAAATTCTTCCATATTCATTGTGTAGGATCCAATAATATGAGCAGCATAATAAGGAATGTATATGTTTTGATCATGAGAAAGCCACCGACGATTCTTTAAGCCCTTCCATATAAGTGCAGCCATGCATTCAAATATTCCCAACTCAATGAACTCGGGATCATTGGGATGTGCCATAGCAGTGTTCCAAAGGCCACTGATTGGCAAAACCTGGCCATCATCATCCTGTGAAGGAAGTTCCCTGAAAAATTTCAGTATACTTGCTCTACGCTTACTCGGATTTCCTTCCTTCATGACACAGAAAAAGCATCCTGGGTATGGACAGTCGGGTGATACTTTATCCATACTGAGACGAACTTGATAGAATTCACACAGCACCAAGTCAATTCTTCATCTATTAGGCAAATGTCATAAATATTTCAGTGCTGCATAAACATGACATCTCAGTTGTCAAATATACTAGCATGAACAATATAACAGCAGCAATAATAAGGAAAGGTCCATAACCTTGTTTTTCTGTATAGTACAAAGTACACATTTTTACAACCATTGAAATAGAGATTGGAAATTTTCAAACAATCTATACAAGCTTTTCATGAGAAAAGCATAACTCCTATTCCACATATTCAATAAGTATTACATGAAAAAAGTGAAAAATTCTTATAAGTACATAATATGTCCAAATTAATTTTAGATTCTGTCAAATAAAAACAAGAACTGCCTTTTCCTCATATTCCTATTTCCAGCTCAAAATCATTAAAGAAAAACTGGTTAATTATCTACGTACTATTATCTTCACGTTCTTCCCATGATGCATCAATTCAAAAATACAGGTACAAGCACATTACTTGTCGCTCCAGTTTTTCCTGAGAGAGAGTTTCCTAAAGAAATTATCTACCGAGATTGTAGCCAATTCAAAATAATTAGTTATATCAACAGAAGCAGATCTCTATCATTATACCCAAATTCACATACAACAAAATTGCAATACCAAATTCCATAGTCCTACCATTAAATACTATTTTTATTTGGTCGAACCTTTTATTTCGAGCATGTTTATTCCTTTAAGCACCGAAGTAATTTATTTAGCACCTTGAACCAACCATGAGAAACCCATTATCTTCTCAAGTAGTCACTTAACATTGGAAAATATAATCAAAGAAAACAGTAAATAACTGAAAACAATAAATCTTAGCAGTAAACGAACAGCATCAAGTACATTAAGAAATCATAGATCCAAAAAAAAAGAACAAAACTTTAATCAATTAAACAAAAAACAAAGCCAACCCAAGTCCTTAAATAAGATCCAAAACAAAATCCATAATCCTCCAATCCCATATAACAACAAAACCTAGAAACAGAATTAAACCTCCAAGATAAATGCTACCCTATGTTACTTAAAAGTCCAAAAAAATAAATAAATAAAAGCTTTTGATTTTTATCACAAAAAGAACTAAAAAAAAAAAACAGAATAACAGAGAAAATGAGAGAGATAGATACCTAGGAAGAGCCCCGTTTCTGTAAAGGCTAGCTAGAGAGAAGAAGAGGAAAGGAGTGACACAATAACACTAAAATTTTGCAGCCGGAGCGCAAAAAGCAGAAAACAAAACGCTTTTTTTTTTTTTTTTTTTAATGTGTTGTATGAAAGCAAATTACACAGTTCTCTTGTTGCAGAGTAACTGGAGAGACTTGTATTTTTATTTTTTTTTTGGGATTTGTTTGATTCTGACAGCGCGGAGAGTGAGAGGAAGAGGAAGATCTTGTAATGAAAAAAAAAAATTTACTGTTTTAATGAAATAGCAAAAATATACGAAAATGTTAAGATTTGGTGCTCCCCCGCCCGCGGAGAATAATTCACGCGCGTAAAGGGAATAAAGGGAGCCAATAATGTAGGAGCGTGGTGAGGGAGGCAGTAAAATAGCACGTGGTGAAATGGAAATGGAAAAGGAAAAGGTTTTAGTGATGGAACCGTATTATAATTGCAGAAACAGTAACAAAGATTGCTTTTAGTTTGTGGGTTTTGGTCCCCATTTCCTTACACGCCTGTCTCTTTGGTCTAAATCCTCTTTACCGTTTAGAAACTTCCCATTTTCAAATTACAGAAATAACCCAACTGTAAAATTTTTATTTCTTTTCAAATAATTACAATGATAAATAATCAATTAATTTTATGGTCTTCATAATTATTTGGTTTTATCAAACTCTCTTTTGAACAATTTAGAATTTAATCAATATAGTCTGATTTTACATTTATTTTTAATATTTAACTTTTTATATTATAATACATACACTGGGTCACTTATATTTTAGTTATTCATTCAATATAATATGATGACTGCATAATTAGATCCATTCCTATTTCATTAGTTTTATATGGCCAACTATAGTTCATTCCAATTTTCAAAATATTGATCTCTTCAAAATTAAAATGTTATTGTATGAGTAAACCAGTCAATTGAATTATGAATTTCAAAGAATCCTATGATTTTAAATTTTCTTTTCTTTTACAGGGGATGAAGGGACTTATAGGTTCAGCTGGATCTATATAGAGGTGAGTAAAAATCGGATTAATCGAAAAATAAATTGAATTTAACTTAATTTGATTTGATTTAATTTATTTTTTTTAAATTTTAATTTATTCAATTTATTTCGATTTTTCAGCAAAAAAATCTAAAATAATTGAATCAACCAATATATATATATTATTTTGTTGAAAAAAAAACTAAAATAATTAAATAACCGAATCAAAATATTTTAGTTCGATTCTATTCGATTAATTTTGTAAAAAATTTATTTCGATTTGATTTGATTTAACTCAAAATTTGATTCAGTTTGTTTTATTAAAATTTCAGTTTAATTATTTCAATTCAGTCCAAATTAAACTAACTAAATGCTTACTCCTAAGCACAAGTCACTCTAATAAAAAAAAAACTTATTAATTTAAAGAAAATTTTTTATTTCACTCACTAAAATTAGTTTTTTACAGTCTTATTGAATATGAGGGAATAACAATCCAATAAAAAAATTTATTTGGTTTATCCAAACTCAATTTAAATTAAATTATATGTTTATTTGTATTTATATGAAAATTTTTAATTTTTGGTTAATTTAAAAACTTTGCTGGCTTTCCTACCACTTATGCATGTAGTGGATGCTATTTAATTTCAAAGAATATTATGATTTTTCCTAGATATGGAGTAAAATTTTAAGGAGAATATAAATGATTTTATGTGTTAAAAATATATTACTTCTTTTTAAACTTTTGATACTTACATATATAAAGATGGTATGTTTAATAATTAAGATTTTATTTCTTGATTTTTAATATATTGTGTATTTATTTCTTTTGGGGAATAAAGGCTGGGGTAGGATAGAATTTTTCAAATTTTGAGAACAAATAATTAAAAGTAATGATTTGTCTATGCTCAAAGTTCATGAACCTATTGATATTTGATTTTAAAGCTCAACTATGCTACTTGTCCCTTTTTTTTTTTTTTTTTTACTGGGACAGCTTAATTAAGTTTTCAATGCCTTTGCCAATTGACTAAATAAGAGAATATATGAATTTCAATGCACACTCACAATAAATTTGTATACACATTTTCAACATTTTTGTAAAGCTATATTTTCATTATTGTATTGCTTTGGACTATTTTCCACTTTGCTATTTTTTAAAATAATTTTTATATATTTTAATTATAAAATAATTAAATAAAACTCAAAAATTATTTTTTCAATGACATCTAAGATAATGCATATTAAAAAAAAATCTAAATTTTCATAAGTTCATACTTCGAAATTGAAATTTACAAAATGTATATCTCGTAATATATAAAATAAGGAATTCAAAGTACATGACAATTTCATTTTCTTTAAAATTTCAAGCACTTTTCATCTCTCTCATGTCTTCTAAAACAGTGAAAAAAAAATCTAATTATTTAGAGACAACATAAACCCATTGCATTTTCTTTTTAATTTATTTGTAATGAATATAATAGAAAAATTATTAAATAAGACTGTATATTCATTTTATTCACATAAAAATGAACTTATATGAATATAATTTTATTCTAATCATATGTTAATTAATCTCAATATAATATAAATAAGAAGACTATATTATATCAAATAATTTATTTAATGTATAATAAATGAGTGGGATTTATTAGAAAAGGTCATGAATTAAATGACAATTTCATTAATTTATGGCTAGCTCAGATAGTTAGGTAATGAGATTTTAAATTAAAGCTGCAATACGCTCACTATTTAATATTTTAATTTAATATTTATATAATAAAATAATAAAGTTTCCACTTGAAGTATAACCCACGATCCATATGATACAAAAAAAATAAACTATATCAAATGTGGACGTAGCTAATTAGTTTGAAATATTTGCTTAATTAGATGGCATTTAAACAAGAGTTTATTGAAGTTTTAAAATGCAAATTACCGTCTAAAAAATTTCAATTTGTTTTAGTGAGATTAGAGGTGGCAAACGGGCCGAGTAAGGCGAGTTCAGATTAGGTCGTTTTGGGTTCGAGTCAATTTGAATTTGGATTAATTTAGGTGTTATTTTTTTTGGGCAGGTCATTTCGGATTATGGGCGGATCAGGTTATATATCGGATTGACTCAAAGAAAAATGTCAGGTCAAATTTAGGTTGATTCCTTTTAAAGTCTAGAATGCACATTATTAACATGTCTTCTACAGTTTGGATGGTTATCTCTGATTACCTATTCGTCTGAGGATGAAATGCTATGCTGAAATTAAGCTGTGTGCCTAAGCACTCTTGCAATTTCTGTCAAAATCTCGAAGTAAATTGAGTATATCTATCTGAGATGATCGAAACTAGAACCCCATAAATCTTGACAATCTCCTCTACATATATTTGTACATACTGAAAAGTCGTGTAAGTCATCTTGAATGTTAAGAAGTGAGCTGACTTAGTCAATCTATCCATAATGACTGTGCCCTCTCGAAGTCCTTGATAGTCCTACCACAAAATCCATAGTTATTCTCTCCCACTTTCATTCTGGCAATGGCAACTGTTGAAGTAGTCCTGAATACTTCTGATGTTCAAACTTAACTTGCTGACAAGTTAAACACTTAGCCAAATATTTTGCAACATCATTTTTCATTCCACTCCACCAATAAGAACTTTTGATGTCATGGTACATTTTCGTTGTACCTAGATGCATATTGTAACTGGAATGATGGGATTCCTTGAGAATCACATCTCTCAATCCATCCATCACTGGAATACATAATCTATTGCCCAATCTTAGCATGCCATCAACTATAGCAAAGCCTGGAGCTCTCTCTGTTCCCACATCATTTTTTCAGCTTCACCAACTGGGAATCCTTATCTCGTGCTTTTCTTATCTGATCAATAAGTACTAGCTTAATTTGGAAATGAGCCAAAAGCATGCTTGCATCTGACAAATCCAATCTAATACGTATATCATGCAAACTTTGTACCTCATTCACTAGAGATCTCCACCCATATCATGCAAACTTTGCACCTCTTTCACTAGAGATCTCCTACTAACTTGGATACGGGCTAAACTTCCCAAAGATATCCTGATCAAAGCATTTACCAATATATTAGTCTTCCCTAGATGGTACAAAATCTCACATTCATAATCTTTTAGTAACTCCATCCATCTCATCTGCCTGAGATTGAGATCCTTCTGCTAGAAGATATACTTCAAACTCTAATGATCTGTGAAGATCTCACACTTTTCTCCATACATATAATGTCTACATATCTTCAAGGCAAATACAACCACAACCATCTCAAGATCATGCATAGGGTATTTCACCTTATGTTTCATCAACTATATAGAAGCATAAGTTCTTACTCAACCATGCTGCATAAGCACACAACCAAGTCCCACTCTCCATGTATTACAATATACTACATAACCTTCTTCACCTGACAACAGAGCTAAAATAGGTGTTGTGGTGAGACAAGTCTTCAACTTGTGGAAACTTTCTTCACATGCATCCGTTCATTAAAATTTCACCTACTTCTGAGTAAGCTTAGTCAATAGTGCTACAATCTTGGAAAAGTCTTGCATAAACCTTCTATAATAACCTGCCAAACCCAAGAAACTTCTAACTTCTGAAATATTAATGAGTCTAGGCCAGTTAAGAATCGCATCCACTTTCTTCGGATCAACCTTAAGCCCTTCCTTGCTCACCACATGTCCAAGAAAATAAATATTATCGAGCCAAAACTCGCACTTTGAGAACTTGACAAACAATTGATTCTCCCTCAAAGTCTGTAATATAATAAGAAGATGTTCCTTATACTCTTCCTTGCTCTTAAAATACATAAGAATGTCATCAATGAACACAATGATAAACTTGTCCAGAAATGGCATAAACACCCTATTCATCAAGTCCATGAAAACAACTGGTACATTAGTCAATCCAAATGGTAACATTAGGAACTCATAGTGTCCATATCTGGTACGAAAAGCTATCTTCTATATATCCTTATTCCAAATCCTCAATTGATGATAGCCCGACCTTAAGTCTATCTTAGAGAAATGACTAGCAACTTACAACTAGTCAAACAAGTTATCTATCATTGGCAAAGGATACTTATTCCCGATGGTAACCTTGTTAAGCTGTCTATAGTCAATATACAATCTCATAAAACCATCTTTCTTCTTTACAAAGAGTATTAGAGTACCCCATGGCGAACTACTAGGTCTGATAAATCCCTTGTCAAACATATCTTGCAACTGGACTTTCAACTCAACTGGTGTCATACGGTAGGGAAGATAAAAATCAGACTCGTGCCAGGTAACAATTCAATACCGAACTCTATCTCTCTATTTGATGGCAATCCTAGTAATTCTTCAAAAAATACATTTGAAAACTCATTAACTACTAGAATTTGCTTTATGCCTCTAACTTCCTTTTGAGTATCCCAAACATAAGACAAATACCATTGGCAACCTTCCTCAACTATCTTCTTACCCCAATGACGGATATCAAATTGTACGACATTTCACTCCTCTCTCCTTGAAACTTAAACTCTTTACCCGAAGGTGACTTGAAAATAATCTTTTTCCCATTACAGTCTATAGTGGCATAATGCTTGGATAACCAATCCATGCCCAAAATCACATCAAATTATAACACGGGCAATTCAATCAAATCTACATTCAAACTTCTACCATTTATGCTAACCACACATGAAGAATAAAAGTTATGAACTTCAATCTCTTCCTCTAGAGGAGTAGAAACAACCAACACATTCTCAAGCAATTTACATGGCACATGCAACTTCTTAGTAAAACAAGATGATACAAAGGAATGCGTAGCTCCTGAATCAAACAACACTCTAGATTTCAAAGCTTGGATTGGAAGAATACCTATGACAATCGTGTTAGACATCTGGGCCTTATGCTGTGCTAGAGCAAAAACTCTCCCTCTGCCTATGCTCATAGGTACTGATCCTGAAGTCTATGCCACGTGCTGACCTGACCCTCTGCTAGCCTTTGGAGTCCTGCCCAAACTTTGGCCCGCACCTAACTGTGGACCCACACTCCTCTCTCTATCCATTTGTACTGTAGTCTGAGAAGTCTGAGATTTGGCTCCAAAAGAAGACTGTGGATAATTCTTTATTATATGATGTCACGACCTATCTCGGAAGTCGTGACGGTCCTAGGGTACGGGTGATGCATAAGCGACCAGTACCGCGTAGAACCCAAATGACAACCTAAATGATATGCAACAATCAAATATAACCCAAATAATTACGAAGATGCTGAAGAAAATTCGACAGCATCTCCTCTAAAATTGGACTATGCCTAAGAAATCAAAACACACAAATAGCACTTCTAAAATAATTCATCTCATCTCAAACACCAGGATCCCTCTGGATCTCCAAACAACCTCAATATCTCCATCAATATAT
>CANXYC010173304.1:0-12345 GCA_948193065.1 Aleurites moluccanus
ATAATTAGTTGTATCACTTTCAAAGAATGGGAATCAAATAAAGTGTTCATACTTACCTCTTACACAAATTTCCTTAAGTTTCTCTTAGCAATCTGCCCACTTCTAATTCTTCTTCCAATTCTGAATTTCCCTTCCTAAAACATTTTCCCAATACACAAAAATTAGGGTTTCTCCAATTAACAATATTCCACATGATTTTCATTAATTAATTATCTTAGAATCTTTATTCTTAATTCCCAACAACATCCCATTAATTCCCTTAAAGAAAAAATGTATTAAATTCCACATTAAATTTCAGAGTTACTGTTCACAGCAGTTTAGCTTCCAAAAATTCTCCTACATTAATTACCATTAATTTCTTCAGATCACTAGCAATAAATTCTATATACCCCGAATTAATTATCCTAACCCATAGACTTAAATAAATCCAAAGAAAATAACTTAGGAGGAAAATTTACCTTATTTCCTTCAAACAGAGTTTTCTTTAAAACTCTGCTCAAATTGATGATTCTGCCTTAATAATAGACTAATCTGGAAGTCTATTGCATTGATCTAAGCCTTAATGCCTTAGAATAAATATGGAACAAATTGGAGAAGACGACTGAAATTAACAAAGGAAGAAAGAAAGAAAACTCGTGAAAATCGCTGGCTGGGTTACTGGGGTTAAATAGACCTCTGCCCAGAAACACACTGCCTAGCTCGCCAGACAGCCTCGGCAAAGCTCCCTCGCCTGACTGCTTCGGCAAAGCTCCCTCGCCTAGCCTGCTTGCCATCCACTTCGCATTCTCAGCTCGCACTTGCTAACTCGCCAATCTTGATTCGGCATCGTTGCCTCGCACATTCCAGCTCGCATAGGCTAACTCACGCATGCTACCTCGCCAAACTCTCCTCGCGACTCATCCTCGTATATGCCACCTCGGCGATGCGCCTTCGCCTCTTTGCTTCTTCGCGAACTGCCGCCTCGCACATCTCTCTTCGCAGAATGCCTCTTCGCATAGTGCCTCTTCGCCAACTGCTCTTTGCCTCAGCTCTTCGCCGAACCTCTTCGCCACTTCGCCATAATGCCGCCTCGCACTGCCAGCTCGCGAAATGTCTCCTCGCTTAAGGCTGGCTCTCCATGACCAAATACTTCTAAGTTAACTCTTGCATGAACGTCCCACCTTAAGCTAGCTCGCAAATGAGCTACACTAATCCAAACTCATCAATTCTCCTTGCCACTTAAAATCAACAGACAGAATCACAACATATCCAAATTTCATATCAAACTAATTAACACTCAGACAGTGGTGACTCTCCAAAAGTCACCCAGACTTCTGCATCAAAATCCAACCGAACAGCCCTGATACAAAATACTCTCCACTGAGGTATACTTATCCAAAAATTCTGAAATTTTATAGACATCATCTCAACACACACAGAAATATTTTTTATGTTTACAACTTCAACAAATTCTGTCTCGGTTATTCCCAAAAATTTCAAACATGCACTGCATTCATGTAGGAATTCTCATCCAGACCAGCCTTGCTCCAATAGACACAACTCACCACATACTCAGAATTATACCGAACCATTTTACAGAATTATAGCTAAGACATAAATTAACAACTTTTATATTTTACACTTTACTCAATTATTTCTTTAAGAGCAAGTAATGGTCAACACTGAATTCTGCTGCAGTTCAAAACAAAAGTTTCTGAAATTTTTAAACCTTTCATTTAAAATTTTAAAATTTTTCAAACATATAAAATCAACAAATACACTTCAAAAATGACAGATATTACACTATCAAACAACCAAATTAATATCAAATATCTGTGGACTGGTAACCCATAAAATTACTAAATATAAGTAACTGAATTGTCAAGTAACAATTAGACCAGACCAGTTATCACTTGTGATGTAAATATCTCATATTGAAAAAATAATGAAATTATAAAGAGTATATATGAATTTAAAGTATAACTAATTAATAACTAATTTCAACTTTCAGTTATAATTAGATTTTAAACTCATTTTAAAGTACAATATTATTTCTTATAGACCTATTTTCGAAAAGAGTTGAGATATATCAAATTTAATATTGATGAATTACAAAAATAAATATTAAAATATACCTAAATAAAATTTTTTACCATAAAAACTTAAATTAAGATAATATAATAAACATTTCTGTTTAGTTATATTTTGATATTTATTTTTTTTGTAATCCACCCAGATTTGATAAATTTCAACAGTATCCGAATAGGGAAAAAGAAAGAGTTAAAGTTGGAACATTCAAAGGTATATTTTTATTTTATTTTTAACTATCAATCAAGAAAGAAGCCAATCAATAACCATGATCATGCAGTGTAGAGCGGGTCCTGTTCCTTTATATCCCACCAACTGTATAGATACTTGTATTCATAATTTTATAGGTTCCTTTCTAGTGTTAGAGAAACTATCTAAGCTAGAGTCTAGAGAGAGTCCAAAGCAAGAGTATTGTCTAATACAGAAAACCGTCATATTCATTATAGAACGAATTTAAAGAAATGAATTTGCTGGCTTTATTTTTTCTGAAGATAAATAATTTCAGTCCATTCTTTCTTTGTGTTTCTAGACTCACTTTATATATCTAAGAAACGTGATTGACTGAACAAAATATATTATTAGCTAATATACACTAAACTAAACGTAGAATCATTGAGCTTCTTAGTACCTATCTAGAGATTATTTATCTCATCATAATAAGTGTGTTGTTGTACTAGAAAGTGATGCATTTCACCAAGCAAGTCTCCAAATAGCAAGGCAAAAAGCTTCAAGTAAATCATTCTCTAAGTGAATATTAGTGTACCTCTCATCTTATTATAATAAGATAATTCTTCCAATCCCATCAAATAATTTTAAATGATATCAATTTATTAGTAAATAGAAATTGAATTGTCAAAATTATAAAGGTCTATAAGGAAGCAAATTTTGTTATTGATTTCTTGACAAATATGATGTTGTCTTGCCATTTTGATTTACAAGAATTTAGAATCTTTCTTTTTGGGATATGAAAATTGTTAAAGTTTGATATCTTAAATGTGAGGAGTGAAAGTTATTTTGAACAGTAATTTTTATTTGTTTTGGACTCTTAGCCCACTGTTAATCATAAAAAAAATAACAATGTTTTCCTGTTTCTCCAAACCCATCAAGACTAAAGAACTATACCTAAAAGAGGCCACATTATAAAAAAAAAACAAAGCAAAATTAGTCCAAGGAAAAAAGAAAATAAATCTTTACTTGTATGTTAATGTAATTTTTATTTATTCTTTAGCTATAAAATGAGATTACAATCAAAAACAGGTTATTCATGCCAAAATTAAGTAGTTCACCAAAAAAAAATTGTTTGTGATTTGATATTTAAAAATCAAATTTTGATGAATAATTAAGCCAACTCATCATGAAGTTAATATGAATTAAATTTGAATATATTTAAATTATTGATTTCTTCATCGAATTGAATATTGTCAAGATGACAACACATATAGACCAATGACCTAATGACACTTTCCACAACCCTGAGGGTGTATATATATTTGATTCTTTTATTTTTTGAAATTTTAAACTATGAAAAGATGTGAGAAATTATTTTTTTAATTTTATTGTTTTTCTCATCATTCTAAGTATTATTAAAATTATCAATTTTAATTAATGATATTAAGATTTTTTTTTTAAAATTCAATTTTGATTTAAATTAAAATTTAAAAATTTTTCATTCAAATTTATTAATATATTAAAATAATTTTTAAGATATGAAATCCCGATATTAAATTTTAATAAGAATTAAATTTACAAAAAAAATAAATATATTTACTTTCAGAATTGTAAAATTATAAAGCTAAGATCAATTGAATTATAATTAATTTTAATTACACTATTCAATATTTTTATTTTTAAAAAATATAAAATTGAAAATATTTTTTTACTTTTGATTAAATCAATGAGTTTATTAAATTAGACTGACTAATTGTCAGTGAAATGATAATTCATTATAACAAATTTACTAAGGTAAGTATTTAAATATAATATATATTATTTATTATAATTTTTATACACATTTCTCTCCTTATTTTTCACTATTGAAAAGACTATCAAATAGTAATAACAACAAAAACTTATGAATGATATTTGCTAAATAAGCGGTCAGGGTTTTAAGGCATGTCTGCATGACTAATTCAAAATTAATCATAATTTTCATTCACAATAATACAAAGGCATTGTGCAAATTAGGAGTGAGTAATTTTTGTCATAAAAAGTGAGTATGTCAACCTTTTATATAATTTAAAATACTTGATATTCAACTAATTTTTTCTACATTTAAAATTTTAAAAACTTTTAATATTAAGCTGTTATCATAATAATTACATAATGATATTTAAATTAGTATAGATATATGTATTCATGAGAAATTTTTTAAAAATATTTGATTTATATACATAATTATTTTTAACAATTTATTAATACAATAGTATTAGTTAGCCTATCAATATTTCTTATTTTAAAATATCTGATATTTTTTATAAAAATAAAAAAAAAATTATAAAATATGCGAGATATAAAATATTATAATTTTTTATTATTTTTACGCATTTCGCTCTTTTTTTTTTTCCTCTTTAATTTTAAATCATGACTTCGCCCCTCTCAATCTCGACAAGGTTATTAAACCTGTCAAAAGAAAATATATTGATTTATTTTTTATCTTTTAATTTAAATTTTAGATTTAAAAATTAAAGAAAGTAGGGAACTTGAGGACAAAGTAGTACAAGGAGGCTAGGTGGAAATTTAAATGTAGAGAAAAAAAAATATGAATTGTGATTTATTTTTTTATAAAAAAATATTATGAATTATTTATGAAATTATAATTTTATTATGAATTAAAAATTTTGGTAATTATATATATATATATTTAATTTTTAATAAATTTAACATAAAATTATAATCCGGTCAGTATTTTGATATAGGAGTTGACGTGATATTTTTTATTATTATTTTTATCACTTCAATATTTGATTAGGAAATCAAATCGAATCAATTAAATTAAATTGAATTGAATCAATTTAAATCGATTGATTCGATTTAAATTTTCAAACGTCAGTTTGGTTTGATTCAATTTTTTAAACTTTAATTCCGTTCGATTAATTTTTTTGAAATTTTAGTTTTTTTATTCAGTTTGATTTTCTTCAAAAAATCGAATAAACCAAATCAACTATATATATTTTAATATTATATTATATTTATTTATTTATTTATTTATTTATTTAAATAATTAAACCAAAATATGTCGGTTCAATCTGAATAACTTGTTTTCTATTTCAGTTTGATTCAGTTTAGTTATTTCGATTTTCAAAAAAAAAATTAAAATATCCAAATCGAATCTAACCAATTTTAATAGATCAATATTTTTAATATTAAATTACCAAAAAATAAAAATAAAAAAAAACGAAAAAGAAAAAGAAAACAAGAAATAAAAGGGTAAGCAATCAGTCAATTAAACTGAAATGAAATTTCCAAAACTGAATCGAAATAAAAATTAAAATTTTAAAAATTAATCGAAATGAATAAAAAAATTATTCAATTTCTTTTTGAAAAAAAATAAACTAAATAAAACTAAAATTTCAAAAAAATTAATTGAACCAAATTGAAATTTGAAAAATTAAAACAAACCGATCGATTCAAGTTAGTTTGATTAAATTTGATTCGAGTGATTTGATTTGATTTCTTAATTAGATGCTGGCATGATAAAAATAATAATAAAAAATATCATATTAGCATGTCACGTCAGTTTCGGTATTAGAGTTTTGACTGGATTTTGATTTTGTATTAAATTTATCAAAAATTGAAAATATATATATAAAATTATCAAAATTTTTAATTTGTGATAAAATTATAATTTCACAAATAATTATGATGATTTTTTTTTTGAAATTATCCCTAATTGAAACTAAGGGGCTGGGGTTTTGTAGTAATTAAAGGAGGTTCATGAATAGAGGATAGAGGGTTTCCATACTGAGACTACAGCTTCTAGTACTAGTGGAAGAGACGCCTTTGTCACCTGTCGATTTTTGAATGTAAATGCTAAAGATCCTCATGTGACTCAAATATTTGGTAAAGCATTTGATAGAAATGTTTCTTATATAATTCATATGATAAATTCCTACAATAATTGTGACAGAGCTATATAACATGACCTATGTCAAAAATGTCATGCGCATGGGTTTATGTTTATAGATTGATTTTGATGCAGAGCATAAAAAATATTTGTAATTCATTTTAGATAAAAAATTACAGTTCATTTATTCGTTATCGATAAATTAACTTTATTTTGACTTTCATTTCTATTTTTACTTGGTGAGATGATTCAACAACTCTCTATATAAGACTTTTAAACTGATTTTTAGTTAATCTCATTAAATAGATATCAATAGACTAGAAAAATAATATATATATATATATATTGTCTTGTAAAATACAGTAAGATAATGTATCATTGGTCATGATAATGGATATACTAGCTCAATTTTGTCCTTTGGTGTTGTATATATTTATGATTCAGAATAAATAAATTAAAGGATTAATTATAAAAAAAATTATAAATTATTTATGAAATTACAATTTTATCACGAATTAAAAATTTTGATAATTTTATATATATATTTTCAATTTTTAATAAATTTAGTATAAAATCGAAATTCGATCAGATCTCCAGTATAGGAGTTAACGTGACATGCTAAAATGATATTTTCTATTATTATTTTTATCACATCAACATTTGATTATGAAATCAAATCAAACCGAATCAATCTGAATCAGTTTGTTCGATTCAATTTTTTAAACTTCAGTTTGGTTCGATTATTTTTTAAAATTTTGATTTTTTTATTTGGTTTGATTTTCTTCAAAAAAACTGAGTAAACCAAATCAATATATATATATATTTATTTACTTATTTTATTTAAATAATTGAATCAAAATATGTCGGTTCAACATGAATAACTTATTTTCTATTTTAATTTGGTTCCGTTTAGTTATTTTGATCTTCAAAAAAAATTAAAATATCTAAACCGAACTTAACTAATTTTAAGATTCAGTTCGATTTGATTCAATTTAATTTTCTAATTAGATATTGAGATTATAAAAATAATAATAATAAATACTACGTCAACACTGATACTGAAGTTCTGATCAGATTCTAGTCTTATGTTAAATTTATTAAAAATTAAAAATATATATATAAAATTACTAAAATTTTAATTTCGTGATAAAATTATAATTTTGTGAATAGTACATTTTTTTTTTTTGTAATTAATCCTAAATTAAATCAATATTTGTTTAAAATGATGTTTTTCTTGGAGAACTCTTTTCTTAATTATGAAATTCATATAAGAATTAATATTTATTATATATATATCTTCAGCGTTTCATCATGTTTTGCATGTTTCCATAGATTTTATTTTTCCGTGATGTTCATTGACAATTGATGAGGTTTCCAACAAATTTTCCTGATTGCTTCTGTTTTGACATGTTATTGTATTTTGACTTTGCACGCTCATGCACAGCGCCTACCCCAAAAGGAAAATTGAAGGAAAAAAGTAAATAATAATAATAATAATAATTAATTATCGTGAAAATTTCTATTAAATTTTTTACTTTTTTTTTAATTCCTTTAAGTGAACAGATTTTTAATTGGTTCAATTTTGCTTTTTATCTTTTTTATTTCACTTAAATCCATAAACTAAAAAGAATTAAATTTTAGGAGAAATTAAAAAAACGAGAAGAATTATTATTATATCTAAAAAAATAAGATTATATTATTATTTAATATTATAAAAGCGAGAATAATTATTATACGTGTTAGAGAAGCAGGAAAATAGCTATCTAATTCAATAAAAAATATTACAGATATCATATAAAGGGAAAAAATATTGAAAAGATAGATTTTTTTAAATTTTTTTGTATTATATTAATTTTATAAATAAAATAATAATTTTTCTTATTATATTAATTTATAAATAAAATAATAATTTTTCTTATTATATTAATTTTATAAATAAAATAATAATTTTTCTTACTTTTTCAAAATGTAGGGTCTCATATTAACAGAAAAAATAAATTTGGTTTATGAGTTAAATTTAAAAGTTTATAAGCTTAAACGAAAAACAAAAAAAGTAAAGGATCTAATTGAATTAAATTTAAAAATTCATGAATTTAAGTAAATAAAATAAAAAGATCTAAATAAAAAATTTTACCATAATTTTTTCTACATTTTTCCAAAATTAGATTTGCACTTGCAGGCTTATCAGTGCTCAAATTAAATTAGATGTAGGATAGGTAATATCTGATTTAATTTTAATTTTATGTATCATATTAAATTCATCTCTTTAATTTATTTACAAGCAAACTATCAATATCAGGAATAAATTAAATAAAAAATTATTTATTTATCACCTAATTTTAAAAATGAATAAAGTGAGAAACAAGCTTACTAATCAATTGATATTTAACCCTAAAATTCATTATATTAATTTTACTAGTTTATTACTAGTGTACGAGAGAAACTTGTTATTATTGTTATCCTCAAAAAATAAAATAAAGGTATTATTGCATTAGGAAATTAGGAGGGGATATACATTATCGGTCTTTATATTTAGACAAACTTGCCCAAATATATAGGAATTTTAATAAAAATATCGAAAAAATAAATAAAAATTTTAGTTTTATTATTATAAAAATATTTTTTTAAAAATATTACATACCTGAAAATATTTTTTCAAAAATATAATATAAATATATCAAATATATATCAAAATATATACTAAAAACAGTAAAAAAAATAAAATAAAATCATATATTTATGTAACTTTTTCAAATATATAACACAAATTCAAATATATAACACAAATAACGATTCCAAATGTATTAGAAGGGCCATAATAAAGTGATAATTTCTCATTGTTTTCAGTTACAAATTATAATTTAATTATTAAAACCTGAATTACATAAAAAATTCCAAAAAGAATAATAAAAATTATTACGTGAATTATAAAAAGTTATATTTAAATTCATATTTAAAGTTACAATTCATTTCTTATTCCTTTAATTGGATCATATCTTATGCAAAAATGTAATATATACAAATCGAATAGTAATGGAAATTTTATTTAAAAATTAAAATTAATAAGAAAATAAAGAGAGGAGAATTTGGTAAGCTAGTGGGATGATATTCTATGAAGTTAAATGAATGTTTATCTGTCTTTCAATTTGTTCGTGCAGGATTTAAATACTCATTATCTATTAGTTATAATAAAAAATTTTAATTACATCATTTATTTATAATTAAAAAATAAAAATTTAATATTAATAAAAATTAATAAAAAATATTACTTGGACTTATAGAATTTTTATAATTAAGAGACTTTAATACTATTATTATAAATATTTAACAATATATCAATATATTGTTAATATTTGATAATATTGTTGATGTGGCACAAATTTAGAGATTGACTTAATGGGCTCACTACTGCCCTTTTTAAGCGGACCCAAACTGTTTAGGCCTAACACTCGTAAGGACAAAGGCCTAAGAGGCACCTCGCCTTACCTTATTGCTAAAGATTACCTCCTCGCTAGACTGGATCATTGGCTTGGGGTTAGCCCGGCCTGACTCAACAGTGTGTGTATATATATATATATATATATATTAAAATTGCTGAATAGAGTTTATAGTATCGTTTGATTTAACTGTTGGTAACAGTTGTTAGCTGATAGTTGTTACTGATAATTATTAGCTATTAGTTGATAGCCTTGTTATCTAATAACTCATTATTACAGGTATTTGGTAAATTTATTATTAATTGTTAGCTGTTAATATGTTTAATGACCATTAAAAATAAATATTAATATTTATTTTTATTTAAATATTATTTTTAAAAAAATAATTTAATTTTTATATTTAAATAAGTATAAATTTTTTCAAAAAAAAATTAAATTATAGCTTTTCAAAATAGCTGATTTTTTAGTACCTAATAGTTAATAACTATTAATAACCAAATGATATGATACAGCTGTTAAAAATAAAAAAAATTAACCGTTAAAATTTTTATCAAACATCCACTATAACTTTTAAGTTGAAATCAATTTTAGCCAATAAATCATTTAAGTGATTTTATTAAATTAGTGTTAAGCTATATTAATATTTTCAAATATTTTGACTAAAATTTTTATATTTTATATTTTATTTTTTTCTTTTTAATTTAACAATTTTTCTTTAATTAAAGAAAAAATTATTGCGATTATGAATAGGGTTGCACTATACTTAAGAATATATATTTAAAATGGATTGGGGTTTGGATAAAATTTTGGGATTTTTACAAAAATAATGAAAAAATTTATAAAAATATTTATTAAAAATACTACGTACCTAATTTTTTTTTTAAATACGATATATATCAAACATAAATAAAAAATTTATCAACATATACCAAATATACTAAATATATACTAAAACATATAAAAAAATAAAAAAAAAACCATAAAAATAAAAAAATAAAAAAAATGGTATGTTTGTGAAATTTTTTCTAAAATTTTAAATCCAAATAGCTAGATTAGTTTGGATTTGAGTATAAAATAAAAAATATATGACTGGACAATACTTGACCCAAACTCAGCCCAACTCATAGAATGAATTAAGGGAGTTTGGATGTGCAGGATTGTTAAAGACTTTTGTCAAATGAAATATTAAAACAGAGTTATATACAGCTGAATAGTGTTTGATTGTTTGGATAAAAATATGGTTTTCTCTATGAGAAAACAGAGTTTAAGTTTTATAGCAGTGTTTGGATAAAATTACTTAAAAATGTGAAAAGGGTACTAATTTTCATCTTTCAAGCTATTTTTATAATGCTGGACCATATTTTTATAGGCTTTTTTTTTTTCTGGACTATATTTTCTTTCAAGTTGATTTTTTATAGTGTTGGACCATGTTCATTAGTTTTATTTTTAATTTTCATTTTTCTACATTAAAATGAAACATGTTTTAATAAGTACTGTTACTAGAGCAACGAATTAGGAAAAGATAACTATCAAAAGATATTTAAAGCCAAGAATATTATCTACTTATTGGTAAAATTAAGGAAGATAAATCTCTTTAATTTATTCAATAAAAAAAAATTGATAATATACAATCAAATCAATTTTATTAAGACAAGCTAATTAATACACTGCTTTAATAATAACACAAGTGCCTCTCAAATCAAGACTATCAAATTTATAGCTGGGTATAAGCTCTAATCTCCTGCTGAACCATATTTTTCTTTTTATTTGTCATAATTCTTTCCACTCTTTTGATTGAACTTATCGACAATCTACTTCCAACCAATCTTAGTGAAATATGTGTTAGGTCTATATTCTTTTTTTACAGCTTGCATGCAAATATAAAAGAAATATCAAACTAAATTGTTTTGTCCATTTTACTTTCGATAAACTTAGTGATTTCTTCTTATCCATTGCTTCACTTTGATTATGAACTTCACTGCCATCGCTGCCATTTTGACAAATGATTTATCATTTTATATCCAACCTATGACTCTTTTTTACATTCGTGTCTATTTAAATTTCAGAGAAATCTTATACACAATAAAAATTTCATAGATATTCAATAAGAATTTACCATCAAAAGTAAAAGAGAAAACCCAAGAAAAATATATTAGATTTTCAATAAGAAATTAGCATCAAAAGTAAAAGAGAAAATCCAAAAATATATCAGATTTTTAATAACAAATTAGCATCAAAAGAAAAAGAGAAAATCCAAGAAATAAATATTAAATTTTCACTAAGAGGGTTACAGGCAAAAGAAAGAAAAAAAAAACTAAGAAAAATAGGTTAACCCATACAACAAACATTTTACACAAACAACAAATCCATTTTCAACAAATACAAATACATAATACCCAATTTTTTCTTTAGGGTTCATCGAAATAATATAAAAAATTTTACCTTTTCAAGCAGATTGAAGATTCAAAGAAGAATCGTTGTGGTTGGAGAGAAGAATCGTTGTAATACCCTATAAATGCATAACAGGTTTAGTGAATAAAATTCTCAGTATATAGATTAAAATCATCAAAATAATCAATAATAATTTTAGAAAATCAGTTAGAGCGAAAACGGGAAAAATTTTCGAAAAACGTCGATACCGATATCGCCGCCGTAAAAATAGCGGAACGGATGACGGATGAATTTTTGACTTTGGATTGAGGATAATTGATAAGTAATATTCATGTGTGAATACAGTAAAAAGAAATTTGAGAAAATATTATAGAACGCTCACGAAAC
>CANXYC010173312.1:0-10908 GCA_948193065.1 Aleurites moluccanus
TATTTATAAAATATATACCTTTGTAGACTGGGTCCACTAAACTTCCGCAATAGTTTTAGCCCACCTTCCAAGCTCGCCACCAGTAATATCTTCAGAGATATATGGAGGATATGACTTACTGCCCTTTCTTGGTTAGGTCTTACTGGAACACTCCTGGATATCAGACCGTTTTGAAAGATGAAAGATATATAGAAGCAAAATTATTATATAGATAAAAACTTGACAAAGATTATTCTTTAATAAACTCTGTATTTAATTTCACTCCCTTCTTCAATAAACTGAAGATGTATATATAAACTTTTTACAAACTAAGCTGGTGTCTGTATTACTGGTTGCCAGCTCAAAAACTAGTACAATAATTAAGATAGGTAGCTGGAATAGTATGTCATCTTTACAATATGGACAGCTGGTGCCTCTAGTACTGTTTTCCAGCTGGATTCATTACAATAATTAAATAAAGATAAAGATTGCTTTAATTTTACAGCTAAGAAGTCAATCCTTATCTAGGGATAAGTTCTTTTCATAGGGACCATAAATTTTAAAGCTACTTTGGCCTGTAGTGCTTTAATATTTGCAGCTACTTCTGAAAAACAATTCCTCATTTATCACGCTGAGGCTGACGTCATGGATGACATTTCTTGTCACTCCATTTGTGAATTACTGACTGGGGCATCCATGCTTTCTCTTAATTCTGCATAACCTATAGTCATTTCTTCTGCAACACGTTGCTCTCTGAACTGAGCAACTTTCTTCCAGACCTTCATGGTTTCTGGTTGGAAATCCAGACTTAGATCTAAATTCACTAGTCTCAGAAATAATTTTTGTGCTTCTTCTCGTCCCCTGATCATGGACAATACTCTTATAATGGGAGTATATTAGGATCAGATTGTAACAAATATTTTACCATCTCCGATAAGGACATAATTACTTGCATAGATTGCCTTCTCCAGGCTAGTTTTGAAATTTTCAATTCTCACAGCTTAGGTAATAATCTTGTTTTCTTTATATATGGTAAAATAAAAATTTAAGTTCTGATTATTAACCTTATGTGGCTCAACAAATTCTTTAGCCATAACAGGACAAAGATCCCAAATTTGATAAGAATAACGAACAGTTCCATCTTCGCCACAATCCATAATTGTGCTAATAATATAACTGGTAATTATTCTTGAGTCTGAACTTAAGAATTCTAAGGATTCATGCACAATATTTGGAAGTGATTTACACAGATCTTTATCATTTCTATTAATCTCAATAATTTTTGTCAGTCCTGCATCTGTGTAGCGGAGACTATCTTTTGCTATTTTTGAGGAAATTCTTAGATTTAGACCTCCATATCCTTGCCAATGGATGTATGGGTGTAACATAAATCACTCTTTGAGAGAATGATCTATCGAGTCCATTTTCTTAATTTTTCTAGTATAGGCCACTTCTGGCGGAATGTATGAACTCATTTCATCAAAAAGTCTATCCCTTTCCATTACTAATTGAAGGAAATCTTCTTCATCCTTTTTGCGAATTTCAAGTTATTTTTCTAAATAAGAAATATATGAAACAACTTCATCTGCAAAGTGTTGTAGTTTCTTTAAGTTTCTTTTGGCTAATCCTCCATGCAATCCAGAACATAACATAAATCCGTCTTTTGAAAGACCATAATCGTACTTAATGAAGTACCAGGCATTTTCATCCTTGCAGATGTTAGAAACCTCAGGGTTATCTACCTCATGATCTTCATGAATGTCATCAGATTCATTTTCAGATTCTTTCATTGTGACTTCCTTAGGAGATTGTTGGATTTCCTATTTTTTGAATTTAGTTGTTCCAAAAACAATATCCCAATTTAAGTCATCACAATTAGGATTCTCATCCTCAAATTCTCTTTATGAGTTTGGTTTGGAATCTGTGAAGATTCACTGGCCTTTCCACTAGCCTTGTGTTTGTGATCTAACAGATCACCAGAGTTTTTACAACTCTCTTCCTGTAAAGGAGTTTGATTTGGAACTTTTAAATGTTCACTGACACTTTCAGAAGCCTTTGGGTTTAGAACTTTAGATTCCTTGGCACCTCCACTGGCCTTTTGGTTTGGGACCATTGAAGGTTCACTGGCACATCTACTAGCCTTCTTTGAGCCATCATGGTTGCCCTCCTATGAAGGAGTTGGGCATTGCGGTCTTCCCATAGCGGCCTTTTTACCTTCATCCTTTTGATAAAGTTCTTCTCTGAATCTTTTTACTTGTTCAGGAGTCAGGCCCAGTTTTTTGGCTATTTTTTCATAAAAATCTTCAGGGACTCGCGCTTTGGGCGTTAGAGGATTTTTCTCTTTGTTCTTTTGAATCAAAAATTTCTCCTTGGGCTTTTTCGTTAACCCTTTTTGGGCTAACCAGTTCTTTTGAACTTGCTGGCTTTTTCTTAGAACACTCTGTAGAGATATGTCCTTCAGATTTATATATCCAGCACATAACATCTTTTGATGTTACAGTTTTTCTTTTCGTTCCTGAAGAACCAGAGCTATCGCTCTTGGGATCCTTTTTTCCTTTGTCAACTTTCTTTGTACATTGTTTTCGAGTGTGACCCTCCTTTTTATAGATCCAACATAGCTTATTTTTTGCAGTAGGGTATATCTGTAAAATTAGACAATTCACGAGAAAGAGAATTAGCTATTACATTTTTATCAGAAGGAATATATTCAATATTAAATCTGTAATAGTTAAACCATTCTTATAATCTTAAAAGTCTAGTTTGCTTAGCCTCTTTAAGATTCAGATTCATAAATCCTCATATATAGGTTTAATCTGTTCTAATTACGAACCTCTTAGGTGCCAGGAAGATGTAAAAGGCTTTTATACCATTTTTAACCGCAAAGACTTCCTTTTCATGGATAATATAATTAATTTCGGATCCTTTAAAGGTTCCAGACTAATACTTATAGATTTTTTTTTGTTTTCTACCTTTGATTTTTAATACTGCTCCCCAGGATTTTTTTAAAACATCTGTCTCTAGGACTAACTCATCTGCATCTGATGGTAAATTAAGACAAGGCAAATTTTTTATTTTATCTTTTATTTGGATGACAGCCTGAGTGTTCTCATTATCCCAAAACCAAGAAATTTTATCAGATATTTTCTTTGATATTCTTCCTAGGTCTTTGGAAAGGTTTTTCATGAACTTTCCAGCATAGTTTGCAAGTCCACATAATCTTTGTACTTGCTTCCTATCTTCTAGTTCGTTAGGAAAATTAATAAGTTTTTCATAAATGTGACTTTGTAACCTAATTTTTCCTTTTTCAATTTTCATTCCTAAAAAATTTATATTTTCCTTAAACCATTCTATCTTTCTTTCAGATAAAATCATACCTTCATGTTTAAAGATATCAGTCACTTGTTTAAGGTGACTCATGTGTTCTTTTTCGTTGTTACTAAAAACTAACATATCGTCTATATAGACCATACAAATTTTTTTCAATAATTTGAATGCATTGTCCATTTTGCGTTGAAACACGCCTGGAGCATTTTTCAGGCCGAATGGCATTACCAACCATTCATACATCCCTTGAGGTGCATTGAAAGTTGTTAGGGCTACAGAGTCTTCTTCCATCTTTACCTGCCAATAACCACTTTTTAGATTAAATTTAGAAAAGATAGAAGGTTGTTTAAGACTTACCATATCTATGACATCACCTGTTGTAGGGATTTTATAACTATCATCTTTTGTTACTTTATTTACCTGACGATAGTCTATAACTATTCGTGCTTTTCCCCGCACCTGTTCTGCATGGTTTATTACAGTAAAGGCTGGACTAGAATGTGGACTATTACTATCCCTAATCAAACCTTTTTCGAGCAATTCAGGAATCTGTTTATCAAATTCCTCTATCCTCTCATTGGTATATATTATATTTCTAGTTCTGATGATAGTGATGGGATCTTTCAACTCTAGTTTAGCAATTATGCCATTTAGCACCCATAACTTTAGCGGATCTTCACTAAAATTATCTACTAATTTTACAAGAAACTTTTCCCACTTAGTTCCTTTCAGCTAGGGATGTGTAATAGATTTTTCTATCACACCTTGTGCTTTAAAACACAACTCTTCGTACCAAAAAGTATCCTTTGATTTTTTATCAAATGAACAATCTAGCCAAGTTTCACCACGCTGGGCTCACACTCTGAATGCTTATTCACATGGCATATATCCACACAACTCTGATATTTTAACAGGATAAAAACTAAATTTTAATTTATTTTTAGGATTTGACAGAGATGTGATTTTTACACCTCCAATTGATATGTAATTGTCATCCTGCACAAAAGGTCTGTTTTCTTTTTGCTCTTTTAAGAAAGCATTTCCTAAAATGATGTCTACGTCCAGATTAGGGAATGCCAGGACTTTATCAATAGTAAACTTTTGTCCACTTATGATTACAGGAACTTATTTTGCAAATTGTGTTACCAAGTTCATTTCTCCTCCTATCATACGTAGTATCATTGACTGGGACAATGGTTTCCACCATTCATTAGGGAGTGCATTGGGTCTAACACCAGTGATTGTTGCACATGTGTCAACTGACGCATCCAAAAAGTAATCATAATAACTAGAAAATTTAAATGTTAAAGAGATATACGTACTCAAACCTGATTCTTCTGTACTGAATATCTTTGATGATGCCATGGTATCAGGACATACCATCGTCCAAACATCCTCGAAAGGAATTGACCATTGTTGAGAAATTTTTCGTATTTCTTTTACAACCTCAGGTAGATGCTTAATCATCCTTGCATTTTCCCTAATTTCTTCATCTTCATATACAGGTAGGCTTATAGTTTTATATCTTATAATGGTTCTACCATCTTAAGATGATGGTGTATCTTCTTCCTGGACTGGTGTCTTAGGAACTTCCTCTCTTATTACTGATGAAGTGGAATTACTTCTTCTAGGTAATCGAGGAACATTATATGATCTTCTAGAAGGATGAGAAATCTTAAGATTTCTCATAGGTTCTTCTAGGTTTAAGATGATATTTCTACCTCTTTGTGTGATTTGAGAGGAACCTATTGATCGTGATGTCTCTGCTGGTTCTTGGAGAACCCAACTCCTAGGCCAGGATAACTCTAAAGGATTAATTTCTTTTCTATGGAACTACCTATAGTTATCTGATCCTTCATCTAATAACTCTGTGATTTTAGAGATATTCCTCACTCCAGGATTGGTTGTATTTATCAGTCTAAAAATTATCCTAGTGTGATATGCTAAATATTAGCTTGGGAATTCATTTTGTTCATATTCATAGATTTTATCCTTAATGATAAAGAATTACCCAAACACTTATCCTTTATTGACATCATATAGTTAGGATAAGTCTAGAACCAAACTAGTCCATGTGCTAGGTTGGTTTGGACCCCTGATATTAGCTGGTCTTGGAACAAATTCCATCTTTTGTCTAGCACAGCTACTATCACAGGACTATCGATTGGCAAATTGAACAGCGGTATAAGTCCTATCTGAACAAGACCAATATGAATATATTGATATGTTCCCTTTGATTTAGTTACTAATTCTCTTATTTTTGCTAAATTAATCAAAGGGATGTACGACGTTTCTAGTTATGTACTAAAAACCTGAGCCGTAGATTCTAATTGGGAGACATCTACTATTGACCTAAAACTGAATTTAGATTTGTTGTAATTAGTATTGATATCTATCTATGGGAGTTTCCATTCTAGGCAACTTTTGGATGGATTATCGTACTGGAAAGATTCTTTCTGTATCAGAGAAGTATCTAAAGGGATCTTTCTTCATCTATGGGTCCTTCTTCTATATTCATCATGAATAGCTGGGCTGTCCAAATATCAGATTCATTTATATCAGTTTCATATTCAGAAACTACTTCATAAATAGAATCTATGTCAGAATATTCATCTTCTTCTATTGGTTCATAGACAAGATTCTCATCTTCGAAGAAAATTCTTCTAAGATTTTCTTTTCGCTTATTCTTCTATGGACATGCATTTGCTTTGTGATCCTTCGAACCACAAATCCAATAACAAGAACAACTGCTAAGAGGTTTCCCTTGCGGACACTTAGGGGCTCTACCATATTTTTTTTTAAAGGCATTTATCCTATCTTTATCCCTAAGGTTGGTTCTTCTTCTAATAAATCTAGAAGGTTTATTAAACCTCTTTTTGTTGTTTCTATCATTTTTCGATATTCTTCTTTTTCTATATCCTTTAAATTTTTTCTTTTTGGTATCACAAGAAGAACATCCTGCCTCAAATCTTTTTCCTATTCCTTTTTCATTTGTTGTAGTACACCCGTACCTACCAGGAACATATTCAATCTGAGAGCAACAACTTTTGTTCAGATAAGGAAGACGTTTTACATCTTGTCTTACTTGAAGTTCAGTACATGCCTTTCTCAAGGCATACCTAACTGCTTGTATCTTACCTCCTAATCCATCTACCACTTTTTCTTCATTGAGGAGGAGTTGATAGGCATTTTTTGCTATCGCTGGCCATGGTTTTGGGAGCTTAGCAAAAAATAATGTTGATATGTAATTTTGAGCATTAAGATCAAGATTATAATAATACTTCTGGAATTCACATGCATAATTATCAAAATAACATAAGTCACATATCTGTAGTTTCATCAACGCCATTAAAGATTGTTCTCTTTCTAATGACTCAGTTGATATTGAGAACCCATAAAATTCTCTTTTCAGGGCATCTACGATGATAGCTAGTACCTCATCTACAAGATCTACCTTTCTAATTTCATCTCTAATAGAGGTCTAAACTACTAGCTGATCCTAAAATTTTTGAGCATTACCAACCATGGTGGCTTTGCAAAGTTCGTAGGTGGCCTCAGTTGAGTAGCTACCTGCTCTGGTTGTAAATCTGATCATGGTAATCCACTCATCGATCCTTTTAGAAGCATGCTTTTCACAGTCTAGATTCAGAAAAGCTGCTGGGATGATACCTGGCCTTAATGGATTATCCCTAGGCTGAAATTCTGGTTTTGTTCTATGGAGATAATTTAGTTTATATTCTGCCCTCTTTGTAGCAAGAAACTCATTAAATGTTCTATCATCTAAATGTAAAGGAGTTTCTTCTACTAGACCTAGATATTTTCTAAGATCTTTAGCTGCTTTGCTACTTTCTTGATTAGCAGTTCTAATGTCAGGGTCAACAATATTATGAACTATTTTATCTTTCCTTAATTGCAAAATTTCTTTTTCAGAAAGATGTTTAGAGGTTCCAATAGATTTTTTCAAAACTCTTTCTCGCTCAATTGTATCAAGCCTCCCATTCACCAATTTTTCTACTTCTTTGGCTAAAGCATTTCTTTGTTCTGGTGAATCGCCTATGTTTCTTTTTGCATGCAACTGCTCAAGGAGAAGGCTCACTTCATTATGAATATTTTGAAATGAAGTCAATTCTGAAGGATTAGAGCTGACACTTTTTTCTCTATCTTCCTTTCCCATCTTTATCTAGAAGTATTGAGTGTAGTTTCAATTCTTTCTCGACTTTCTAAAAATGTTACCCCGCTGTTCAGACCTGGGGAATTTTTCCAAAGAACTAGGAAAAAGTCAATTTTTCTGAAGTTTAATCTTTTTCAAATTAAATAATCCTTTTTAAGATTTTCACTCTAACTAGAAGTTCTAAAAGTCACCAAAGGAGTATCTTAATCTAAAAAGGCTAATTGACCAAATACATGATACTGTCCTTCTAGAAATTCAATTATATCTTATACACCACAATATTTATGGGTAATACTATTTTCTAAGGAAACATTTTTATAAATAAAATCAATTCTAATTAGTTCGTCTTTATGCTTAATTTTTTTCACAAACCCAAGAATATTCCCACTGTATCAAGGGATGATTTCTTCTGTCTGTAATCGAAAAGTGTTTTATACTGTTATACATTCTTCATACCGTTATACATTCTTCCAGAGATAAAGAAATTTCCTCGAAAAATTTCATTCATAAACTAACAATTAAAATTTTAGACCTAAATGAACAGTATTTTGAAAGTCAGGGACCAAAATGTAATTAAATAGTTTATTTCCTGAAAAAGACTTTTATGTCTTTAAAATTAAAGTTTAGTAATTTTATCGTTACAAATTAAAGTTAAATGACCATAAAATGCGTTAATCACAAATTGAGGAATTATGAATGAAATTATCCCAAAATCAAATGTGGTCCATATATATTACATAATTTTGGTTTAGTATATAGTTTCTTTTATTTATTTATTTTATAATTTTAATGCTATCCTTCTCAATTGTGTGTGTTCCAACTCCAAGTCCTTTATCATGCTTGTCCTAATCAAATTGTATATGCCACTAAATAGTCAATTAATTTGGTGGTAATATATTTATCATTCAATAGTATAAGGGGATTAATCTCCCATAAAGTCTAAAAATTGCCAACTACTCTAAATGATCAAAATTCAAGAATTAATGCCTTTTCCCAATTGCAGCTAGAAATCAATAAATTAATCAAAACCCATTAATATATTTTAATAAGAAGAAAAAAAAATGGTCATCATTTACTGAATCATGCAATGCCATCTAGAAATTCTAAGAAAAGAAATAATAAATTCAACAATTTTTTTTAAACCATTCATTATCAAATAAGTACTTACTCCGATTAATTTAAATTTGAGCAAAATAAAATTTAAAAAAAATAAAAATTTTTCAATACTTATTTTTCTATTTATTCGAATTTGAAATCTTAATTACAAAAATTAACTCTTATTAATTGAACCATTGGCAATTCAATAATTCTTTAATACATAATTCTAGTACTTTTTCAAACAAAAATGGACCACACATACACCTAACTTTGGTGGCTATAACCAAATAAAGGTGCAATAATCAAATCTGTTTAGGTGGAAATTTTCAATTCTTTGTTTTCTAAATCTATAATAAAAGAAAGAAAGAAAGAAAGGTCCAATTTATATTTAATGTTATTATTTATTTATTTATTTATTTTGTAAATTTCCATATCCATCCAAATATATTCAGAAACACTAAACTCACAATTTTGGCTTAATGTATGGGAAATGTAAATATTAGTAATGGGTACAAAGGCAAAATTCAGTGAAAAAGAAAAAGAAATGACAAACTAAATGTTGGAATATTTCATATGCAACTCCTTCACTCTTTCTTGAAGTCCAGGAGATCCTGCCTCAAATCTTCCAGACCTAAAAGAACATGCCTCATTTTTTTTAATTATCTCATTTAATTTAAAAATAAATAAATTAATTTTATACAAATATATATATTGTATTAAAAATGTTTTGCTCTATCCAAGCCTGTCTGCTTTGCAGCTGTCATTGGACTTTTTTTTTTTTTTTTTAAATAATCATCTTCATTCATGAAATATTCAGCCATAATAAAAAGGTTAGAATACAATAATCTCAAGAAATACAACAGATCCTCCTAAAGATAACAGTAAAAAAAAAAAAAAAAAGATCTGCCAAAAAAAAAAAAAAAAAACATCAAAATCTCTTCTTCTTTTAGATCTTGAAATTTCATTTCTTTAACAATGATGACTATAGATCTGTTTTAAGAAATTCAAGAATTCACATATCTTTTTAAATAGATCTGAGAGTTTGATGAGTTAATCATAACTATAGATTAATCAAGTTATCAGCTGTCATTAGACTTGGTGACATGCACAATTATGTTTGATATATATATATTTTTTAAATCATTAGGAATATTTTCGAGTCAATTAATATAATTATTAAAATTAAGCTCAATTTATATATTTATAAATTATTTTTTTAATATTAAATTCAATATATCTAAAATTTTATTTTACATTCAATTTATATATTTAAAAATAATCTCTGAATAAATAAATAAAAGAAGAGTAAACTCTCTATACATTAATTATTTAATTTAATATAATTTCAACAATTTCAGAGTCAGTTCCTAAGTGAACATTATTTGGAATCTATCAAAAAGGTTAAACATAAGATAAAAGTAGAAAATATGATCTGATTAGAGAATTTAGGATGTCAAAGTTCTGACCAAAACCCACATGTTCTTTTATTTTTTTATTTTTTATTTAAAAAAAAATATTCTAAAAAAACTCAGTGCATGTAAGTTTCTGTAGGCACGTGAATTTCAATTGGTATATTAAGCTAAAGATGTCAATCCAGAGATTAAAAATTTCTGTACATGAAAGTACATTTTTTTGGGTACGTATATACATGGAAGTAGATATACTACCCATTAGCCTCTAACAAATTGATACTTCATTAATTTCTCTTACTTTCTCTTCACTTTGGCTTTAGTGTGTGTGTGTGTGTTTGTATATACTAGCAACTTAATATGTAGTTTTTAAGTGGCTATTAATACTTATATATATTTTTTATTATTGTTATTTTATTTTATTTTTTATATTTTTTATTAATTATTTTAGATTTTATACTCTATTAATTAATGTTTTTATAAATATAAAATTTTTATTATTTTAAGTAACATCATATATTTTTTTTTTTTTTTATAATCAAATAATATATACAAAATGTTAAGAAATTTAAAATATAGTTGATAACTAAATAAATATTACTTTTCTTTAACAATTACTAAATTAATATTAACTACATTATGATTCTTAGAATTGACCACATATCATAATAATATTTAAATTTTTTTATTTAAATTAAATACTAATTTAGATCTCAACTAATTGTATTTGAAAATTTGTACAAAAATATATAATTATAATAAATAAAAAAAAGAATAATTAAATAAAAATATGATAAAATATTTGAAAAATTAAAAGATAAAAACACTAATCTTAAACTTGTAATTGTGAAAGTAAGAGAAAATTTCTTTCAAATGCCATAAATAAAAAATGATACTCATTCACTTGCCAAAATCTCCTTTATATAT
>CANXYC010173342.1:0-13838 GCA_948193065.1 Aleurites moluccanus
TAACTTTGGTGAAACCTAGCCATCCAACCATCCATTTTGCTTACTTTAATGCTATTTGTCCATCCAAAGTCAACAATGGTGGCTAACACATACATTTGCCACACCTAATCAAAAACTAATGGTAAAAATCCAATACATCAAGTTTAAGATAACAAATTTGCAACCTACTGATCTAACCGTCCATTTTTCCATCATTTGATCTAATAGTTGGATTTAATCAAGCCTAAACTAATGCCATAAGGTTGCATACATAGTATAATTCCATACCTCAAAGAAAAAGACTATAATGCCCTTAGTGCAACCGAAGTACCTCAAGTACCTCAATTGAGGAGCTTACCCGGTACAGTTTTCAATCGGATTTATTTTTCCATCAAATCTTCAAATTAATAAACTAACACCATTTACATTCCCTTAAATCATTTTCTACTTCTAAATATGGTGATAATTTCATAAGAACTCGAAGGGCTGCAAAATGACCATTTTGCCCCTAGTTCACAAAATTTCAAGTTTCTTCCAATTTCTTCCTAACAGCCTTTGATGTACTTTTACATGTATAAAACTGTCTAAAACATGCATATTCATTCAATTTAAGTAATAACATGCATCATACATAACATATAAATAAATGAAAAACCCCTTAGGTTTACCCCTTTAAGCTTATGTTCTAAGCCCTTAAGCTAAGGTGTTACAGGTAGTCGCCTCACTACCTTCTCCACCTCCTCCAAGAAATCAACTGGATCAGTACCCCTGTCTCCCCTGAACTTAGGTAGGTTTAGTTTCAGAAAGCTAAACATCGATACTCCACCCTCATCAATCACTCCTCGGCCTCCCTGTACAGCTGGCTCCCTCTGAGCCCCAACTGGTTGCATAGGAACCGATGCCACTGGAACTGCCTCGGGTACTATAGATGGAGACACTACTGCTGGAGCAGGTGATGGAGGTACCTTCTGTCTCTCCGGTCTCATCTCAACCATCGCTCTCCGTAACTCCAATAAACCCCGCATCATCTCTACTCTCCAGGGGTCATCGCCCCTCTCTGCATCCTCTGTAGTTCATCGGGATCTGGACGGACCCTCTGATATGGCAATCTCTCTAACCAGTGACTTATTGAAGACTACCTCTGCCTCCCTGGTGTCTTTGACTCTATCGTCAGACATCTTTGTAATCTGTCAGGAAAAATAAAAACAGTCTCAGAAAATGACAAAAACGCAGAATAATAACATACAACAGATAATAACAACAAAGGACGACAAAGGAAATCCTATACTCCATGGTATACTTAATTCTACCCCATTCCGTACTTAGTCACTATTCCTCTATAATTTGGATACTATTCATCTATAACTTAGATTCACAATCTGTAAACCTGGATGCTCTGATACCACCTCTGTCACGATCCGATTTTTCAGACCGCGATGGTCCTAGGGCACAGGAGATGCCAATGGTGACTGGCACCCATAGAATCCAGTATCACATGCACAATCTATAAACCTCAATATATTATCCATATTAATTAGTTACCATCCATTCTGTTATTATGTAGTTCATTCTGTAAATTTCTGCAATTGGCTATAACAGTCATATATCAAATCACATAATCATCATATAACTCATATATATATAAATATACCATCAAGTATCATATACACATGTTCATCTCCTAGCTAACCCATACATACCCCATGGAGCAGCTAGATAATAAACATCAAAAATAATAATATAGAATATCAGAAAATATATATCAGACTGTGGCAGAAATCCTCAGAAGGTAGATGACAGGATTCTGCAGCCTACTCCTCTCCTGAAATGGGTAAACAAATAAAACGTAAGTATAGATGATACTCAATGAATTTACATGCATCAACAATAAAACAGTAGGTATCAAGAAAGCAATGGTATCAATAAGCTGGATAATAGTATACAGAATCAAAATCAGGGTACAGTATAGCCATGGAATACAATATAGGCTCGGTATCATATGGAAAGACAGATAAAGGGATGAACTGTATAAAAAGAAATCATACAATCTCAGTAATCCATATGGACCATATAGGTCTCCAGTATCATCTCTGTATCAATAAGCATAAGGCTGATCAGACCCTATGACCAAGACCATAACCCCTCCTAGCTAGGGTATCAGTAATACAATGTGCACATCGCTGATAGTATTTCCCCACTACCCTGTCGAATCGGTAGCTCTGTCAAGCCACATAAGGGCCAATATAACAAGGGCTACCATTATGCAACAATGGCATACAACAATCAATCAGTCCAATATCAATCAGTTCAATATCAGTCAATTCAGTTATCAATAAGAACAACAATAATGTTATAGATAACATACAATCAATGGTAATTGGTTTGGCAATTAAGAAAGACATAGAACAAAAGTTGGTTCGGTGGTGGAAAAAGGTAGGTCAATTGGCATGCCAACGTCGCTAGCGACAATGGCATTCAAATGGTAGGCCTATGGAATACAAACTAATAGGCTAAAGGCAAATGAACTAGCCATTTCATCAAACACATGGTGGGCATACAATGGCAAGCCAATAGGCTAGGTTTAGGTGCAAACTTGACTTGCCCAATTCAATCAACACAAAGCTACATTGTCAACAAAGGTATAGGCATCAAAGAAACATAAATAAACAACATCAAATGAGGTCAAATTGACTATGGAATTCATAAAGAAAACAATCAAAAACAAGGCATGGTGAATAGTACCATGCATTCGACCAAAGTGAGGTTTTTAAGGTAGGGTTCCAATCATCAATTCAATCAAATAGACATGTAATTTGATGCAAAATAGACTCACCTAATGCTTCAAATCCCTTTGAAATGCTCAACTCCATCGAATTCCTCCAATAGGGAAAAATAGAACACTTTGATCCAAACTTCAATTCTACATCAATTAATCCATTAATTAGTTGCCTATACACATTGAATTGACTAATTCTAACAACAATTAACAAAATCTAACTCTAAATCATCAAATTATTTATTACAACTTCAATCTAAATAGGCAAATTAGGGATTTCTAACAAATGGCATCAATTGATGTAATATAACTACAAGCCCATTCAATTGAGCCTAAATAACATCTAAATAATCAATAAAATTCAACAAATAAACTCCTTACCTAAAATGAGCAAAGTGGCCGAAATGCTCCTTCCATGATTCCTTGAATTTCTTTGCTATTTTCTATAAATTGATGATGGAAATAGGTTAAGCTAGATGAATACTCAACTTTTCCATTAATTAATCTTAAGAAATTTGCATGAAATGAAGAATAAATTAAAGAAGAAGAAGGGAAAGAGTGGTTCGGCTCAAACTAAGAAGAAGAAGAAAAGATGAACAATTTTTCCTAAGTGTAAAAATATATAGAAAATTCAATTTGGCAAATTACTACTAAATCCCCAAACTTTCATCCCTTACACTTTGGTCCAAAATTTTCTGTAATTTATTCTGTCAATTCTGTTAAGATTTAGATTCAGAGTGGGGAGTCAATAAGCTTATTTTTATTTATACTTATTTATAAAAATAGTTTTGGAGTCATTTTGTAACCTCGACCGATCAATTTCCACTATTCACCTTAAACTTCTTTATATTTACTATTTTGTCATTGGTTACTTTTTCAGTGTTCCTAAATGATTTTCACTTCTTTCTTTTTACCAAAATTACACATAAATTATAATGATCTTTTATCCCCAAATCAACTTCAGAAATTTTTCTATTGACCGGACTGCTAATATATCGGCAGTGTTCCCGACACCGCCGTTTTCCGGAAAAGTATCAAGTTCGCTTTCTAACTGTGTCTCTAAAATTATTTCCCATCATTTTAAGAATAATGAACTACAAACTGAGAATTAATTCATGCATATGAGTTAGAAATTTATAGGGTATTACAGCATAACAGTAAACTCATAGTGCCCTTGATGAGTCTTAAAAGCTATTTTTTCAATATCCTGGGGTTGCATCCTGATTTGGTGGTATATAGCCCTCAAATCCAACTTTGAAAATAGGTTAGCCCCATGCAATTCATCCAATAGATCTTCAATTATTGGAATAGGAAATCTGTCCTTAATGGTAACTTCATTAAGTCATCTATAATCAATACAAAACCTCCAGCTACCATTTTTTTTTTTTACCAACAACACAAGAGAAGAGAATGAACTAGTACTTGGTTGAATCACTGAGTTTTCTAACATTTCAGTGACTAATTTCTCTATTTCCTGCTTCTGGAAATGGGGATACCTATAGGGCCTGGCATTGATAGGTTGTGCATTTGATACAAGAGGAATTGAGTGGTTATGACTTCTAAAAGGAGGTAATCCTTTTGGTTCTGCAAACATCTCACTAAAGGATTCCAATAGCTGACCCAATTCAGGTTGCATCTGAGCTTTTATTGTTGGTAAGGCTGGTTGACCCTAAACATAATGCTCAATGTGACAGATGTAGAATAAGTGAGTTTGAAAATCTAACCCTTTCCTTCTCGGAATTTTATCAGTTCCCTTACAATCATTGCCCTGTTGTATGCCTTTTACTACTGCTTGCTGTCCTTTCAAACTAAAAGAAATGCTGGGTTTATCAAAATCAAACAAGATTGGACTTAAACTCTTTAACCAATATACTCCTAAAATGATATCAAAGCTATCTAACTTAAGAACTCTCAAATTAAAAGTGTAATCATGCCCTTGCATACTCTATTTAAACCCTTGGAACTGATGATCACAAATCAGTTTCCTACCATCCGCAATTGTGATAACAGATGTGGAAATTTGGACAAGTGCTTCAAATCCTCAACCACTGTGTGATTAATGAAGTTGTTTATGCTTCCAGTATCTATCAATATCACCAATTGTCTATTTCTATATCTTCCAATAATCTTGATTGTCTCAGCTCCTTGACTGCCCTCTATAGCATGAACTGAAAGTTCTAACTCTTCCTCCATCAACTCTCATTATGTTGCAATTTCCTCTACCCCAAGTTCAGCCTCCACTAGTTCTGTTTCTTCTTCACAAGAAAGGGTTGCTAAGGTTTTAGGCTTGCATTAGTGTCCATAGTAATACCTGTCACCACATCTATAATAGGTTTTGTTTGGTTGTTTATTGAAAGAAGGAGGTGGTGGAAATGGCTTTAGAATTGTACTATTGGCATTGGTAAGTTTAGTTGTATAGGTATTAATGGGGTTTGGTTGACCATCTGGTTTAGATTTTCAGGTCTAAGAATAAAATTTGGGTTTGGTGGCTGTGGAAAGTGAGAATAGTTCAGTGCAGGTTTATTTTGGAATGGTGTATAGGTAGCTTGGCCACTTTCACAGCTTTAGCTACAGATTTAGGTTTAAGCATTTTCACTACTAATTTGATTTCTTCTCTCAGTCCTCCCACAAAGCCAGACAGAAAATACTCCTCCCTGAGTTCTAGCATAAATCTTTCTAACCTCAATCTTAGATCTTCAAATTTATCCAAGTAATCCCCTACTGATCCCTCCTGCCTTAGGTTCATAAATTTTTCAATAACATCACTCACATCATCATCTCCAAAACTCTCACAAAATGCTTTTGCAAATTCTCTCCAAGACTTCATCCTTCCCCTATTCCAATTCTAAAATCACGAGTCAGCTTTTTTCACAAGGTACAGGCAGGCTATTGACAGCCTTTGTGCCTCTGAAATCTGATAAACATTGAAATATTTATCACATTTCTTAGCCAAACTCTTGGTTCTTCTCCATTGAGAGTCATTAAATCAATCTTTGGACAAAAGAATGAATTGGGGTTTCTATGTCCAAGATAATTACCTTCAATGTTTCAATCTGAAATTCTCAATCCAAGAACCTCTTCTTGGTTCTGCATTGTAGCCTCACTGCTATTTCCTCCCTATGCTACATAAGGATTAGGTAAAATCCCCCTATCTCCAATTCCATCAGTCTTACTGCTTCCCGTTTTAGCATGTCTTTGTTTCTTAATCTCAGCAACCCCCTGAGAATCAATCCTTTATTTTCCCTTCTCCACAGTTAACCTTTTCAAGAGTTCTTTAATCTCATCAAATCTTTCATCATTCTTTTCTTTGTATTCTTGGAACTCAGCCATGGATCTCAGAGTTACCCCAAGAAGTTCTCACACTTGTTTCTCCATCTCAGGTAGTCTAACCCCTTCATTTGACACCACCACAGACTTAGTCATGCTCGGAATTAATCACTGAATAATAGCCCTATTGTAGTAGCTATGATACCATATGTTAAGCTGGTCAATTCTTAGCTTAGAACAAATTCAATTCTAGGGTTTGTAATTGAAGAAAGAAGAGGAAATTGAAGAATGAGAAAGATAGAATAGTTATGGTTGAGAAATAGAGAGAAAAATTAAGAGAAGAAGAATATTTCATTAATAGAATTCTGGAATGAGGTACATCTATAATCATTTAACTATTTTTATACATTTGTTTCAGTAGTACAGTTTGTACTACTGTTGTTACAACTCTTAACCAACTCTAACAATTTTTCCCCCAAAAAATTAAGTTTGGATCCTATACAACTATCCTATATCTGCTAACATGCAACCTTGTAATAATAGCAGCACACTTATTTATTATTATTAGCCAGTTAACTATTTATCTCAGCTCTTCATCAAGTAAATTCACTGTTGTCCTCTTTCCTTTCCATTCCCTTCTATAATATGTAACAGTCTTCAAGTTCAGCTACTTGGAGGAAAGTTGTTAAAGGAGCTGAGGTTATAGCTAAAGGCTTAACCAAATGTGTTCATAATGGTACACTACCCAATTTTGGATTGATACTTGGTTAATTGACAAACATTTAGTAGACTGTTGCATTGGATATCTCTCTCCATATTAGATAGACAAGTTTGTTCGTGAATACTAGGTCCAAGGGCAGGGTTGGAGGTAGGATATCTTGAATAATTTGCTCCTTGCTAATGCTTTCGATAAATTAGCAGCAGTTCTTTTGGTAGATGATCTGGAGGTACTGGATTCATTTCATTGGGCCAAAGAAGCGTCTGGAAAATTTACAATGACATCTGCTTACTCTCTTTTGGATAATAGTAGAGCCTTTATGAGTAATTTGTGGAAACTAATTTGGAAACTTCCTGTGCAGCAGCAAATTTGTACCTTTTTAAGGTTGGCAAAGCATGAAAAACTTCTTTCTAATGCTGAAAGGAAGAAGAGAGGATTCACGGTAGATAGCTACTGTAGTTTGTGTAATCATAACGTTGAGCATTTAGTTCATATTTTCAGGGATTGCCCTTTGGCTAAGCAGATTTAGGGTTCTTTTCTGATATCTGATGGAATATATCATAATGTTGGCCAGGATTTTCAAGTCTGATTTATTGAAAACCTTGGACTGTCTAACTGGGGACCGGTGGACATGAATTGGAACAGTGTTTATTGTTACACTTTGGTGGCTTTGGTGATGGAGGAATGATAAAAATTTTAGTAATTGGAGTATGGATGTGACTAAAAAAGCTGGGTTTGTGTTACAGTAGGCTCAACATATGATGAAAGGTTGGAAAAAAGAAGAATTGAGCTTGCGGATGGATGGTATTCCTAACATGAGAAATGTATGTTGGCAGTTACCTCCAGAGACTTGATACAAGCTTAATACTGATGGGTGTTCTAAAGGAAACCTAGGCAAGGTTAGTGGGGGAGGTGTAGTTCGAGATGATAATGGTTATTTGGTGGTGGGATTTACTTTAAATATAGGTTACTGCAATTCAGTGGTGGCTGAGCTTTGGGCTTTTTACCAAGGATTAATGGTGGATTGGAATTATGGTATTTCATAAATTATTGCTTGAAGTGAATTCTATTCCAGTAGCTCAAATGTTGGGAGGCACTTTAAAGGTCGATGGCACTTTTACCAATTTAGTTCATGCGTGTGAAAAGATTATGGACAGGGAGTGGGTTGTGAAGGTTCAATATGTTTGCAGGGATGGCAACTAGGTGGTGGATTGTTTAGCCAATTTGGCTTGGATCATCAAAGAGGCTGCAAAATTCTGGAAGTTCTTATTCTGCTATTAAGGGATAAGTTATTTGCTGACAATGTAGGGGTTGCTAGGCCTCGTTGCTAAGTTTGTTTGTTTTTTTTTTTTTTTTTGGTATTTCTTGAGCTTTTTGCTCTCCTGATGTACCAAAAAAAAAACAATAATTAATATAGTTATATACAATAATGCTGAAATTTGATGCTCATAAAAAAGTTTGAAATTTGACAATATTGATGATTAAGCTTTATTGACCAAATTCACAACGTTAAAGGATTAAAGGCTAATGGACTCCAGTTAAAATTTGGAAACTTGATTGATTTTCAGTCCAAGGGGTTAATATACAATAATGCTGAAATTTGATGCTCAAAAAAAAAGTTGAAATTTGACAGGGTTGATGATTAGGCTTGATTGACCAAATTCATAGTGTTAAAGGGCTAAGGGCTAATGGAATCTCATTAAAATTTGAAAACTTGATTATTTTTCAGTGCAAGGGGTTAAAATTGGGCTTTTGCTTCTGTAAAATTGTTTTTCCAAAGAAATTTTTTTTTTTTTTTTTTTTTTTAAATAAGCCTAATTTTCTCTTTCAAGAGTTAACAATATCATAAAACAGTTAAAGCCACTTGAATTAATTAACTTGCATTAATAGTCATCTTAGTGGATATGCACTTGCACAATATAAAATATCACATATTACTTTTTGGATTAAAAGAAAGGTTAGCACGTAAATGGAAAAGAAATAAAAATAAAATAAAAAGATAAATATAAAAAAATACTGTGTGATTTAGGTATTTTTAATTTTAAGTTTTTTTTTTGTGTGTGTTTTAACAAAGAGGGATATATATAATTTATTTCGCTTGCAATTAAGGGTTTATGTCCCTAAAACTGTTAATGAGCGTCTTTGTAGCGTTGATGTGGATCATTTTTTAATTTTTAATTCTAAAAAAATGTCATATGAATTTTCAATTATTCACGTGATAATTTATTTATTTTAAAATAAAATATTTAAAATTAATTTTGAAAAGAACATAAATTTTAAATTTTAAAAATTTTAAATTTTAAATTTTAAAATTATAATTATTTTAAAAATAAAAAAATAAAATAATTAGATTTATAATTTTGAGATTAAAATAAAATATTAAAAATTAATAATTTTCATAAGAAAATAAATTTAAAATTTATAAAATTATAAATATTTTAAAAAATAAAAAATATAAATTTTATGATACATACTCTTGTATGTATTAATTTTTTTCATCGTATTTCTTGTAAAATTTGATTGAATTAAAATAATATTTTCTATGTAAAAGTTATTTTTTTTATATTTTTTATATTTTTTAAATTAACGAATTATGATATTTATTAGTTTGATATTCATATAAAATTAATAAATTTTTAAAAAGTTTCCGTTACGTGACTACATATCTTGACAGACAAGGAACGAGAAGAGGAAGACAATGGCATGGTTGATGAAGGTAACATTTCAAATGGAACAAATAACTACATAGCTGTCTTCACATCATAATGGGAGTTAGCAACACTACCTTATGACCTTGCAAAATAAAAATGGCATGGACTACAGACTTGCAGTTTAACAAATTGGTCTCTCAAAATTATATTTCATTTGCTTTTTCTTTTTTAGTTGAAATATATGTATTGGTCTACAGGGTGGTGGGTTCATCTTTGTGCAGGGGATAGTGTCACGACCCGATCCTATTGGGTACGTGACTGGTACTAAAAAAATAAAAAAATATAAGGTTTTTGAAACCCATAGTAAGTCTAACTGACAAACATAATCTCCATAATTTAACACCATTATTTAGTTATTCATAGCTGAAATAATGTATTTAACATCATCAATTAAAAATTTCTAATTAATGGAGTAATAATAAAATTACGATCATAATTCTAACACTAAATATAACAACGCGGAGTTCTAAAGATTTAAATAAAATGAAATGAATTAATTACATAATAAAATAAAATAATTTCATTGTCTAAGAAATAAAAGGTAGGAATACTCAATTTAAAAATTTAATCTCTTTGAACTCAACCCGAAACCTGGAAAACATATTTGAACAGCGGTGAGCATCCGATTCAATGAGCTAATATAATTTAATTTAACATGCATATTACTCTATATGAAGTACCACATTACATATTCTCATCCATAAACATACATAATATTTATGATGAAAAATGTTTGTGCAATCCAACCCTATATGTTTTCGTTTATCATAAATGGGGAGCGGATCCTTTCCCTTGGCTCTTTTAAAAATCCAACTATGGGGTCACAGTGAGTCTAACTCAAACCAGATATCTCTATACTCTCTTATCCATGACCAGGGGCCACAGTGAGATCAGCTCTAACCAGACAATCTTTGTAATAACATTATCATCATATCATATCACGTTATATCGTTAATATTTTATGTGTTAGTACAATTGGATTTCATATCACCCTATTTTCCATTGCAATCACATACATACATTTCATCAATATCAAATAGTATGACATAGACATACATCATACTTTTAAATATAATGCAATAATGATAGCTTATATAACTATATATTCACATTTACTCAATGTTTACATATCATACTTAGATGCAGAGTTAAATTAAAATATAACAACTCACAGACTTTACTATCACCAAACTAGCTGGCTCCCTCAGAATATCTCCTGACGACAGTAAGGAATACATATGAAATACATGTACCATATACGAGATTTATTAGAATAATACTCAAATAGTGACTCATAAATATAAAGAATGAATTTCAAAAATTTGCCAAAATTATGGCAGAACCTCTCCTAAAATTGAACATAGCTCCCTGAAATAAAAATGATAACACTTCTAATAAATATCGCATAATTTGACATCCAACACTATCAATTAATTGACCTCTCCTGAGTCTCCAACTCAACAATAAAAATTTATAATTAATTTTGCATACCTCAATCATTTGATCCAAATAATTAATTAATTACTTATATCAATTAAATAAATATTCTAACTCAATTCTAATATTTAATCCATCAATATCGATGCACCAGAAATAACAATAATCGCGAATAATCCACTTATCGATACTTAATTTACTACATAACTACCACTTCGCCAATTAATTTATTTAATTATCTCCATTATCCAAAAACAATTTTAATAATATTTCCACTACTACTTTCCAATAGCAATACCAAATTAATTCAATTATCTTAATCTCTAATAAATTATTCCACAAATTAAAATAATTATTCACTAAACTCCAATAAATAACCACATTAAAATTAATATTTCACATCTAATTATTTTAAAATATTTTTAATAATACCACCATTAAAATATTTTGTCTCGATAATCCATTTATCAAATTTCAGTAATTTATTTTAATTTAATATCTTTTATAAACTTAATTTAATTACCTACTTCATTAAATTTCTCCAAGATAATTTAACTTTCTAGAACTTAAATTCCATAAATATCGTCCATATAATTTTTATAGTAATTTCAAATCAATATAATAAATTTATTTTAATTCTTACATTCCATAAAATACAGTTACTAATAATTTACTGTCTGAAAATTCTTAAACCAACGCTAAACTTAATATTTTTCCATAATTTTCATCCAAATAATTTTTATAATAACTCCAAAATAATAGAACAAATTTACTTTAATTTTTGCATCCAATAAAAATATAGTTATTAATTATTAACTGCCTAAATATTTTAATACCAGTATAAATACCCAATCATTTTCATAAAATTATCTCCAAATAATCTCTAAATAATTTTAAAATAAATTTAAATCTACTTATTTGAAATTTGTCTAAAATCTACACGTGTCCCATATTTTTTGATCCAGATTTTGATCTCTGATCGGGACAAAAAAGATACCATCAGAAAACTTTCGAAAAATAGAGTTCAAAGAAATTAATCTCGCCGGAAAATATGGTCGGAAAACTATTCAGTCAACCCAACTTTGATTAGCGAGTGCAGACTCCTCAAGCGACGAATGATGGCGATATTATGATGGAAGGACGTTCAGCGGCTGGGCTTTTTGGTGGTGGCATGCGTGCTGCATTTCGATGGCCAGACTATCAGTTTCCGGCGGTCATCCTTCTCTCTCTCTATTGATTTCCCATTCTCTGAACATTTCATTTCTTTTTACATTAACTTTTTCTTCTTTCTTTGTTTCTCTATACCCTATCTTGGTTCCATTTCCTTCTTTCTTTGTTATATATATATATATATATATATATATATATATTAAGAAGAAAAGGGATAAAATTCTGGAATTGATTCCTGAACTTTCGACATTCTCTTTATATATAATAATAATAATAATAATAATATATGTAACACTTCATTTAAAGCTCAAAACCTAAACCATAAAGGGCAAATCAATGAGATTCTTTCTTTGTTTGAAAGTTATGTATTATTGCATGTTTATGCTTGAATTAAATGTAAATGCAAGTTTTAGGAAGTATTATAAGTGTAAAAGTGGTTTAAAGGCTATTACGAAGAAATCGAGAAAAAATTGAATTTTTGATGAACTGGGGGCAAAATGGTCGTTTCACACCCCTTCGAGTTTTATGGAAATTAATATGATATTTGAAGGTAGAAAAGAATATTAGGACATGAAAATGATGATATTATACTTATTTGAAGTTTTATTGGAGAATTAAACCTAGTAGAAAATAATCCCGAGCAAAGCTGTTCGATTTAGGGATTTCATTTGAACTAAGGGCAATTTAGTCTTTTCCTTTGAAATGTGGACTTATATGGTATATGCAAGCTTATGGTATCATCCTAGGATTAATTAAATCTAACCATTGGATGAAATGATGAAGAAATGGATGGTTGGATGGCTAGGTTTCACTATTTCTTTTATAAGCCTAATGTATTTAATCATGCCTTTGATTTTTAGTTGAATTTTTGCCACCCCTTCACCATTCTTAGCCAAAGCACCAACCAAACTTTCTCTTTCTTCTTCCTCCAAGTTTCGTCCACCATTGTTGATTATCATAGACTATTGTTTTCTTTTATTTCTTGATAGAAACTAGTTAATTCCACCATTATAAACACAAATATAGCTGTAGATTCTAAGGAAAAACAAGAAAAAGCTAAGAATCAAAGCTTAGGAGTTTTTGAAGAACTTTTGGTAAGTGGTTGATTTTACCATTCTTTTGGCTTAATTATGTTCTTAACATGTTCTTTGATATTAATTAGTATCCAAAACATGTTTTGGTTGGAAGAAAAATCAAAAGTTAGAATAAAACCCTAATAGGAAGAACTATCAATCAAAGTACGATTTTAATGGATGTTTTGGTTCAAATGAGTTGTATTTGATGTGTATGATATGAATTAGTAATTAATTAATGGAAACAAATCCATTTGAATGGAACTTTATCTTGGCCGAAATGATGATGATGTGTAATAATGTTGTATTTTGATGTTTAATAGGTTTAAAGGCTTAAATGATGTGTATTTGATGTGAGTGGTCATTTGATGGAAATAAAATCATTTGAATGGAGTTGCATTTGGACCGAAACTTGAAGTGCTTGGATGATGAATTGTACCTTGATGTTTAATAGGTGTATATGGATGAATGATATGTATTTGATGTATATAAATTTTATATGATTGATTGGTGTTGAAAAATGGATGAATGGAATGATTTCCATTTAGATGGAACCATATTCACTTTGTTAGTTTAATGTGTTAGGTTGATGCAATTTGAAAGGTAAAGTTTAAATATGGTTTAATGGTATAAGTAATGGAAATGTATAGGTTTAGATATGTAAAAGATGATTGATATAAGTACTTGGAAAGCATATGTGAGTTATG